>AWOL01S0061219.1:11125-21429 GCA_000715115.1 Nicotiana otophora
GAGAAGCCACGTATGCTAGAACTCGTCTAGGCTCCAAAACATATAACCTCACAAATTGATTGGCCAAGACCTGAACAACTGATGCAACTAGTCTCTCACCAACAAGAGTATATGCAAGGCTACCCATACTCACCGCCTTTCTACTCAAGGCATCAACCACCACTTTGGCCTTCTCGAGATGATACAAAATGGTAATATCATAGTCTTTTAATAGCTCTAACCATCTTCGCTGCCTCAAGTTTAGATCCTTTTGCTTGAACAAGTGTTGTAAACTCCGATGATCTTTAAATACCTTACAAGACACACCGTAAAGATAATGCATCCAAATGTTCAATGCATGGACAATTCCTACAAACTCTAAATCACGAATGGGGTAGTTCTTCTCATGAGGCTTCAACTGGTGTGAAGCATAAGCAATTACTCTACCCTACTGCATCTAGAAACACCTAATACCAATTTGAGAAGCATCACAATACACCGTATATGAACCAAATACTGACGTCAAAAATAGAATTGGAGTTGTGGTAAATGTAGTCTTGAGCTTCTGAAAATCTCTCCTCATACTCATCAAACCACCTAAATGGGGCACCTTTCTGGGTCAACATAGTCAAAGGCGCAGCAGTGGACGAGAAACCTCTACGAAGCGGTGATAATATTCGGCTAAGCCCGGAAAACTCCGAATCTTAATAGCTTAAGATGGTCTCGGCCAACTCTGAACTACCTCAATCTACTTTTGATCTACCTTGATCCCCTCACCGGACACCACATTCCCCAAGAACGCTATAGAACCCAGCCAAAACTAACAATCAGAGAANTAGCAATGGACGAGAAACCTCTACGAAGCGGTGATAATATTCGGCTAAGCCCGGAAAACTCCGAATCTTAATATCTTAAGATGGTCTGGGCCAACTTTGAACTGCCTCAATCTACTTTTGATCTACCTTGATCCCCTCACCGGACACCATGTTCCCCAAGAACGCTATAGAACCCAGCCAAAAAGTAACAATCGGAGAATTTAGCATAAAGATTCTTCTCCCTAAACATCTGTAGTACAATCCTCAGATGTTGCCCATGCTCCTCTTAGTTACGATACTACACCAGTATATCATTAATGAATACTATGACAAACGAATCGAGATATTGCTGGAATACACTGTGCATCAGATGCATGAATGATGTTGGATCAATTATCAGATCAAAAGACATCACAAGAAACTCGTAGTGACCATAGCGGGTCCTGAATGTGGTCTTTAGAATATCAAAGTCCTGAATCTTCAACTGGTGATATATAGACCTCAAATCTATCTTAGAGAACACCCTACATCCCTAAAGCTGGTCAAATAAGTCATCAATACATGGAAAAGGATATTTGTTTTTAATTGTAACTTTGTTCAGCTGCCTATAATCAATGCACATCTACATAGTACCATCCTTCTTCTTCACAAATAGAATTGGTGCACCCTCTGGTGACACACTAGGCTTAATGAACCCCTTATCAAGAATCTCCTGAAGTTGCTCTTCCAATTCCTTCAACTCTGCTGGTGCCATGCAATACAAAGGCAATCTTGGCATCGACTCTCCACTCAATCCTAGGCGATCCTGGCATCGCCAGCAGACTGGTCTTAGTATGATAATCCATAATATAATTAAATGGTTGACAACCAATCCATGCCTAGAATCACATCAAAATTAACCATAATAAGCAGTAAGAGATCAACTCTCGTTTCCAGTCCCTCAATACTCACCACACATGGCCGATATACACGGTCCATAATAATATAATCAACCACCGGCTTAGACACATAAACATGTGAAACTAGGCAACCATCTGGCATATCTAAATAACGAGCAAATTACGATAATACATATGAATAAGTGGCACAAGAGTCAAATAATATGGAATCATCCCTATGGCACACTAAAACAATACCTCTGATCACTGCATCTGAAGCAACAACCTCTGTCCTGGCGGGAAAAGCATAACATCCAGCTTGACCACCACCTGATCAGCCTCCCCCTCTAGGGTGACATCTAGCAGCCTGAACCCTACCCCGAGCTGGCTGAGCAGGTGGTGAAGTAACTGGTGTGGAAGTCATAGACTGACCCCTCAGTTGGACTGGACCTCCCAAAAGACAGGGATAATACCTCCTCATATGTCTAACCTCTCCACACTCAAAGCAACTCCGATCAGTCAATGACGGTAGGGAATGAATCGGACCCGGAGAACCAGAAAAACTACTATAAGGACCTAGTACAGATGAACCCTTAGTTAGTGGAGCACAGGATGAGCTCTAAGGTAAGAGGGAACTGAGAGATTACTGACTCGGATGAGCACCATATGAACCATGGCTAGCCGATGCACCATGATGAACCGGATGAGCCCTCTGAGCAGGCTTATAAGGACGACCCTTACTGTTGTGGGGACTATCTTACAGATGAGGCACTACTGAAACCACCCGAACCAAGAGGCCCCTTGGCCTCACTCTCCTCACGCTCCTGACTATGAACCTGCTCTAGGAGTCTAGCAGTATCAACCACATCGTTAAACCTCACACCTGACGCAGTCTCCCAAGTCATGACGAAGCGCAGTCCATAGTAGATGCCATCAATGAACCTCCTGAAAATCTCATCTCATACTAGGTCACTAACATACCCTTTTGGCGTGGCTGTTCAAACTTCCTACGCAACTCCTATTTGCGAGTTTGTGGAAAAACATCTATAAGAAGAGAGCTGAAAACTCATGCAATGTAAGTGGTGCAGCGCTAGCTGGCCTGCTCAACCCACAGGCCTCCCACTATCTGTATATTGCCCCCGTTAGCTAAAAAGTAGTGAATGAAACTCCAGTGGTCTCCGAAATACCTACCGTGTGAAGGATCCACTGACACTTGATTATAAAATCCCGAGCATCCTCTGACTCAATACCACTGAACTTTGGAGGCTTAAGCATCCCAAACCACTATAATCTGTTCTATTCCTCATCACTCATAGGTGGGCCAACCTGATCCCGAGTAGGTGTAACCAACTGGGCTGCTAGTACCCTCAGTGTCTGGAAATCTCGGAACTTCTCTAGAGTACGGGCATCGGGGGTCTAAGCACAACCCCCATCCTGAGAAATGGCTAGTGCGGCCGGAATAATCAATATCTGGCATAATCACCCTAAAGGTCTGGAATCACAATGGGCACATCTACAAGCCTCACCTTGGCCTCTATTGTGGCCCCAATCTCTCACGACCCTAGCTGGTGGTACTGGTGGTCGGCCGCCCGTTCCGGTTGCATGTGTACTCACTATGTGGGAGAGAATAGAATATTAGAAGTTTAGTTTTTGGAATCAATACATCTACACGACAAGAATACAAGAAAGTGATGTTTCCTAATGGTTCGATAGCCTCTGGAAGATAAGTATAGACGTCTCCGTACCGATTCGCAAGACTCTATTAAACATGTTCATGACACGTGAGACCTAAGTAACCTAGTGCTCTAATACCAAGTTGTCATGACCAAAAATCCCAACCTGTCATGATGGCGCCTAACACATTACTAGGCAAGCCGATAATCACATAACAACTATGCATTGAGTTAAAAACATGGTTTAATAAGTTCAAAAGTGGAAAGTTTCATATATTAATTGATAAAAATGACTGCAACTCAACTACAACAAATCCCAAAATCCTGGAGTCACCGAGTGTATAAGCTACTAATGTCAACATAGTCTAAAACTATAGTACAATAGTCTGAGAAAATAGTACAATACTCAAATAAAATGAGAAAAAGGAGAGTCAAGGTCGGTGAGCATCATTGCAACTACCTCAAGGTCTCCAAACAGGTNAACCCCCATCCTGAGAAATGGCTAGTGCGGCCGGAATAATCAATATCTGGCATAATCACCCTAAAGGTCTGGAATCACAATGGGCACATCTACAAGCCTCACCTTGGCCTCTATTGTGGCCCCAATCTCTCACGACCCTAGCTGGTGGTACTGGTGGTCGGCCGCCCGATCCGGTTGCATGTGTACTCACTATGTGGGAGAGAATAGAATATTAGAAGTTTAGTTTTTGGAATCAATACATCTACACGACAAGAATACAAGAAAGTGATGTTTCCTAATGGTTCGATAGCCTCTGGAAGATAAGTATAGACGTCTCCGTACCGATTCGCAAGACTCTATTAAACATGTTCATGACACGTGAGACCTAAGTAACCTAGTGCTCTAATACCAAGTTGTCATGACCAAAAATCCCAACCTGTCATGATGGCGCCTAACACATTACTAGGCAAGCCGATAATCACATAACAACTATGCATTGAGTTAAAAACATGGTTTAATAAGTTCAAAAGTGGAAAGTTTCATATATTAATTGATAAAAATGACTGCAACTCAACTACAACAAATCCCAAAATCCTGGAGTCACCGAGTGTATAAGCTACTAATGTCAACATAGTCTAAAACTATAGTACAATAGTCTGAGAAAATAGTACAATACTCAAATAAAATGAGAAAAAGGAGAGTCAAGGTCGGTGAGCATCATTGCAACTACCTCAAGGTCTCCAAACAGGTTCTATCACCACTTTATCAACCACCATGTCCATATGTACCTGGATCTGCACACGAAGTACACAGTGTAGTATGAGTACAACCGACCCAATGTACTCAGTAACTAATAGGACTAACCTTGGGCTGAAAGCAGTGCAAGCTCAGAAAGATAAAGTTTGAATCAAAATAATGACAACACAGATATAATAAGATAATGATAGTAATAACTCATAGAACTTCCATATTCAACTTGTACATAGTAGATAAATTTAGGCATGCTTTCAAGTTCAACAACTTCCGATAGCATGAGGAATGTTACATCTCAATGCCCACATATCAAATACGCATGTCAAATGTAATGCATCACAGTGTTAATCCCAGGTACTCACACTCTCAAAGTACTCAATTTGTATGTCGTAAACTTCCACTCATCACACACAGTCACTCAGCACTGTACGGGTGCCTCCTAACATGTGTATTGTGTAAGAAAAATAGATACAGCGATTATGACATTCCAACAAGTCCAAAATGAGCCAAACATGATCCGAATCACACTTGAGACCCGCGAGACCCTATCCAAACATTCTAACAGGTCCTAAAACACACCACGAACTTACTCGAAGCCTCAAATCACATTAAACAACATTGAAAACATGAATTTTACCCCAATTCAAGCTTAATGAACTATTAAACGTCCAACTTCTAAGACCAATGCCGAAACACACCAAACTAACTCTGATTGACCAATTTCAACCCCCGAAACAAATATCTGAGCCCGCTATCAATAAAGTCATCTCTCAATCAAACTTCTCAAATTCCAAACCTTCAACTTTCCAAAACTTCAATTTTTGCAAATTCAAGCCAAAACGACCTACGGACCTCAAATTCAATATCCGGACACACTCCTAAGTTCAAAATCACCATACAAAGCTATCAGAACCATGAAAACTCCATTTTGGAGTCGTTTACTGATANATAAAATCCCCAAATCATACTCTCCAAGCCCTAGTCCAAACTCACCCAAATTTCACTTTAAAAACACATAATCTATAACATGTGTATTCCAACAAGTCCAAAATGAGCCAAACATGATCCGAATCATACCTCAGGCCCGCGAGACCCTATCCAAACATACTAACAGGTCCTAAAACACACCACGAACTTACTCGAAGCCTCAAATCACATTAAACAACATTGAAAACATGAATGTTACCCCAATTCAAGCCTAATGAACTATTAAACTTCCAACTTCTAAGACCAATGCCGAAACACACCAAACCAACTCTGATTGACCTCAAATCAAGCTCGAAATGACACAACGGACCAATTTCAACCCCCGAAACAAAAATCTGAGCCCGCTATCAATAAAGTCATCTCTCGGTCAAACTTCTCAAATTCCAAACCTTGAACTTTCCAAACCTTCAATTTTTGCGAATTCAAGCTAAAACGACCTACGGACCTCAAATTAAATATCCAGACACACTCCTAAGTTCAAATTCACCATACAAAGCTATCAGAACTATCAAAACTCCATTTTGGAGTCGTTTACTGATAAGCAAACTTATGCTTCCGGCCTTAGGACTATGTGTCCCAATTCATTTAAAAACATCCCCGGAACCAAACAAACCACCCTAACAAGTCACCTAACCACAAATGAACATAGAATGAACAATAAATATGGGAACATGGCTATTATAGTAAGGCTCCAAAAAATTTCTCTAAGGGATTTAAGGTTTCGTGGTACTGAGGTACGCTAATGTGTTTGAAAATTGTAGAAAACGAACCACAGTATGGAATATTTGGGTTGTTTAATGCATTGGAGAGTTAGAGGTAAAATGTTGAAAACACTGACCGTTCTGCAATCCATTGTGCGACCGTGGAATCACTCCACGGACCGCAATATGCGTCGCAAATCAAAGCAGAAAGTTGGTGAATTTTGAAATCATTTTGTGGCCATTTTACTAGCCATATTATGACTGTGATATCGCAAAATGTTTGCGGAATGATTGTGCTATCGCGGAATTGACATGCCATTTTCTGCCCATTCTGCTTGTGTCATGCCCCAACCTCGGGAAGCGTGACTATCGCTCAACCGAGTAAACTCGATCGAGAAAGCCTTTAATATACTTTCTACCCAGCTTACCCATGATCAAGAGAAGACACGATTTCATTAATTAGACAGTAGGAAGTTCATACATACAATATTAAATCGTTTCCTTAATTACTACACTTTTAAGTCTCAAAATACACACATTCTTATAGCTTAAGTGGAATAAGTGATCAAAAAACAATATAACTTGTTTAACATTCCCAACACCCCCATACAACCCACATAGTGTCTACGGAACCTCTAAAAATACCAAAGAGTCTATGATAGTGCCAGCGGCAAGGCCCCGGCTATACCTTGAGACGTGATAATAATACAAACAAAAGATACAAAATGTCCTACCCCGAGATGAAATAGGGATCATCAAGTCTACTGGGAAGAGGACGCACCACTATCACTGATAAGCACTGGCTGCTATGGAACCACCTGCATCTATTTAAAGATGTAGCGCCCCCAGCAAAAAGGACGTTAGTACCGTCGAATATCACTAGTATGTAAAACTAAACACCATCTCAATAGAATGAATAATAATACAGGGGGAACAGTCAAGAATTCAATAAGAGCTTCAAGTAATATCAAAACATCAAGTTAAGGATCACATAAGTTTTAAAGTCAATTTCCATGTTATTAGGTTGGGTGATCATTAGTGCTGATATTCCACAATTCACAATACTACTGTATTCTTACACGGAGTCTGATCACGACCCGATCGGCTATGTTGTCTCACTTGAGACATCAACTATAACCACAATTTTGTCATAATTTCCAGCACAGTACCACCATGTGTGCGGCATGGTGTCCGATCACGGCCCGATCGGCTAGGTCATCTTACCCAAGACATTACCTTTTTCAGTCAATCATCTCACATCATACTTCTTTCATATACTTTCGATTCATTGGCACTAGTGGCCAAAATGTTAAAGCCATTCTTGGCACGTGGCCGTATTTCAAAATTCCAATTTCCTTTTCCACATTCAAACATCATTATCATTATTAACAACAATAAGGCTCTCCATTCAAGACTTTAAATTCACATGTGAGCAATTTGGGAATCTTAGGCATGTAGAGGCTTATCATACAATTTGGCATAACAACCTTTATTTCGATATTGACTTGAAGTATTAACATTTTTAACACATATTCCATATTTTAAACTCATCCTCAAATGGCGAGATGACATGATATATCATTTAGAATAAATATTGAACATACATCCTTCAACACAAACACATTGGGAATAGCCAATACAATAATGGTCAAGGACTTACACTGATTGTATGAACACCGTGGGATTCTAAGAATAAGGGGGTTTAGCCAACATACCTCAATTGAGCTTCATTTAAACTTTACAATATTCCGGAATTCTTAGCACTTCAATTTATTTTAGAAATATAAGAAGTTGGACAAAGATTAAGAAGATGGTCATGATTCTAGCTCATTTGAGCATATTATAAAACACTAGGTGTGCACTAATATTTTAAGGCCTTTTTTGTGAAAGATTCCATCATTCCCCAACCCATTCTCCACTATTTTTAGCTCACAACCTTCCCACGTACTTCAAGAACACATGCATGCAAGACAACAACCCCCACAACCCAATAATTGTCTCTCTAATTATCCCATTTTTTGTAAATTTCGAAATTGAGAACTAAGGCATAGATTCTTACCTTTAGGATAAAGACTTCCTTTGTTAATCCTAAATGATTGAGCAAGAATTGATGGATAATAGGTAGAAGGTTGCTCCCCCACTCTAAGAACTCTCTCTCTCTCACTCTAGAATATCAGAAATGTGCTTAAAATGAGCTATGGCGTATGTTTTAATGAAGAAGGGTCGGGTTTAAAAAAACAAAAATGAAGCCCTGGAACAGTATATGCGGTCGCATATGCGATCGCAGAATGGTTATGTGGTCTTCATAACGTCCGCATAATTTGGGTGCCAAAACTAGAAATGAACTGACCAAGTTTGCGGTCACTATATGGCCCGCAGACCTGTTCTGCGGTCGCAAAATGCACAGCAGATCGGTTCTGCGGTCGCATAATGGGCCACGATGACATCGAGATTACCCAGAAAATCGCCCCACTCTGCGACCATTCTGTGGTCCGCAGAGTGGTTCTGCGGTTGCAGAATGGGCCGCAGAAAGGACTACTACTGCCCAACATTTTCCTTCAACTCCCAGCTCACTATTCAATCCCAAAAGTCTGAATTGCGGCTCGCAAGCTCGCCGTGAATAAGTTCTACTATTGTTAACCTCTACGCCTACCCCGGCATCACGGAACCCCGGTTGTTAGAAAACGTTTCACAGGGCCTTACATCCTCCCTAACTTCAGATCATTCATCCTCAAATGAGGGTCATGGTTGATTATTAGCATCTTATTCAACTCAGTTTTCATTCCACGCACCATCAACCCCAAATTTGACTAACTCCCTTAATTTCCAAAACTTTTGCCAGAGTTTCCCTTGTAACTAGGCCTATCCACCTGTTAGAGAGCCCCAGAAATACATCCTTAAAACATATGTGCAAACCAATAATGTAACATAACTCATAACAACACCAACTGTGGCCTCACATACATTATATTACCAGAAAGGAACACCCTTAAAGTTAATTGTGCAAATGGTACATAAATCATAGAAAGTAACTCTTAGAATTTTCATAAATTAGAACTTTATAAATACATGGCTATTCAAACAAATAAGGATACTTTTTCTTCATTTCCTTTGCGGCCTCCCAAGTAGCCCCTTCAACCTGTTGGTTCCGCCATAGAACTTTCACGGAGGTAATATTTTTATTTCTTAACTTCCGAACTTGCCTATCAGGAATGGAAACTGGAATTTCTTCATATGAAAGTTCTTCATTAACCTCAATGGCCTCAACCGGCAGAATAGCTTACGGATCTCCAACTACGTTCATTAACATAGACACATGGAATACCGGGTGCACTAATGACATCTTAGGTGGTAGCTCAAGCTTGTGTGCCACCTCAAGAATACCTAATCATCTTCTTTGAACTCCAAATACCTACGACAAACATCCAAATAAGACTTCTAATGACCCTGAGCAGTCTTAGAGCACTCCTCAAAGATCTTAACTTTTTCCACAATCTGATGTACAAGGTCTGACCCTATCAACTATGCTTCCCCAATTTCGAACCACCCAATGGGAGATATATATCTCCTGCCATGTAATGCCTGAAATGGTTCCATCTGAATACTATTATGAAAGTTGTTGTTATAAGCAAACTCTATGAGGGGAAAATGATCATCACATCTACCCTTGAATTTGAGAAAACAAGCACGCAATATGTCCTCAGCGTCTGAATAGTCCGCTCAGCTTGCCCGTTGGTATGTGAGTACCCAAACCTTGCTGAAATGTCTTCCAAATATTTTCCGTGAACTGAGACCCTCGATAAGAAATGATAGAAACTAGAGTGCCATGCAGCCTGACTATTTCCATGATGTACAGCTGAGCATACTATTCCACTGTGTCGGTAGATTTAACTGGCAAGAAATGTGTTGATTTCGTGAGCCGATCCACAATCACACATATTGAGTCAAACTTGTGTGGAGTGCGTGGTAATCCTACCACAAAATCCATATTAATCATTTCCCACTTCCACATTGGAATTTCTATGTTTTGTGCCAACCCACCAGGCCGTTGGTGTTCG
>AWOL01S0061219.1:22815-33161 GCA_000715115.1 Nicotiana otophora
TGTCAAAGGCCGTTGGTGTTCGACCTTTACTTGCTGACAATTCGGACACCTGGCGACAAAGTCCGCCACATTCCTTTTCATGTCATTCCACCAATAGACTTCCTTGAGATCATGATACATCTTCGTAGAACCTGGGTGCACGGAATACCTTGAAGTGTGAGCCTCAGACATGATTCTTTCCCGGAGATCATCTATATTTGGAACTCATAGCCGCCCATGGTACCTTAGTGTGTCGTCATCCATGCCAAGAGTAAAAGCTATAGTTTTAAGTTTTTGAATCCCCTCCTTCAATTGCAACAAAAATGGGTCGTTGGATTGCTTCTCTTTGACTTTTACAATAAGCGATGATTCAGCCCTATTTTGTACAATTAACCCTCCTTCATTAGAGTCCGCAAGACAAACTCCCAAACTAGCCAATCAATGAACTTCCTTGGCCAACAGCCTTTGACATGCCTCCAAGTGAGCCACACTACCCATAGATTTCCGGCCAAGAGCATCCGCCACAACATTGGCTTTCCCCGGGTGATATAGAATATCGATGTCGTAATCCTTGAGTAACTCAAGCAATCTTCTCCGCCTCACATTCATCTCCTTTTATTTGAAAATATATTGAAGACTCTTGTGGTCAGTGAATACATCCACATGGACCCCATACATATAATGACACCAAATCTTCAATGCAAAATCCACCACCGCAAGTTCTAAGTCATGTGTTGGATAATTCTTTTCATGATTCTTGAGTTTCCTAGAAGCATATGCTATAACCTTGCCGTGTTGCATTAACATACACCCAAGCCTAATTCTTGAAGCATCACAATATACCACAAATACATTTGTACCCTCTGGCAGGGTCAACACCGGCGATGTAGTCAATCTTGATTTCAACTCCTAGAAGCTCCTTTCACAAGCATCAGACCATTGGAACTTAACCTCCTTCTGAGTCAATTTAGTCAATGGAGAGGCAAGAGTAGATAACCCCTCCACAAACTTCCTGTAATACCCAACTAAGCCTAAGAATCTGTGAATCTCGATTGGTGTGGTAGGTCTAGGCCAATTCTTCACCACTGTGATCTTTTGAGGATCAACCTTAATACCTTCTATGGAGACAACATGACCCAAGAATATGATAGATTCGAGCCAAAATTCACATTTTGAAAATTTCGCATACAATTGGTGCTGATGAAGAGTCAGCAAAATTGCCCTGAGATGATCGACATTGTCTGATCGACCTTGTGAATAAACAAGAATATCGTCAATGAACACTATAATGCTGCCAGGGCATTTATTAACCCAAAAGACATTACCAGAAATTCAATTTGCCCAAACCGGGTCCAAAAAGCTATTTTCAGAATATCCTGCTCCTTGATCTTCAATTGGTGGTACGCGGACCGTAAATCAATTTTGGAGAACTACCTAGCACCCTGTAACTGATCAAACAAATCATCTATTCTTGGTAATGGGTACTTGTTTTTTATTGTGACTTTGTTGGACTGCTGGTAGTCAATACACATCCTCAGTGATCCATCTTTCTTCTCATAAAGAGAACCGATGCGCCCCATGGTGACACACTCGGTCGGATGAAACCCTTCTCTAACAAATCCTTCAATTGTTCCTTTAGCTCCTTCAATTATGTTGGTGCCATCCTATAGGGTGGAATAGATATAGGTTGCGTGTCTGGCATCACATCAATCCCAAAATCAATCTCCCTGCCTGGCGGAATCCTAGGGAGCTCATCAGGAAAGACCACCAAAAATTCATTCACCACTGGTACAAACTCGAGTGTAGGTCCCTGGGCATCAGCGTCCATAACTCCGCCCAAATGATAGATACACTCCTTGTTAATCATCTTCGTGGCCTTAAGGTAATAAATAAACCTACTTTTTAGCATCACATTATCCCCTTCCATTCAACAACTGGCTCATTTGGAAATTCAAACCTCACAGTTTTAGTTCGGCGATCGAGCTTGGAAAAACCTGAATAAAGCCAATCCATTCCCATAATTACATCAAAATCAACAATCCCCAATTCAATGTGATCATCCACGGTGTCCCGACCACGCACCGTGACAACACAACCCCTATAAACTCGTGCGGCCACAATAGACTCGCCAACCAAAGAATGGCTCAAGAAGTTGTTCTGGTTCTATTCCAATTTCCAAACCAACCTAAGGGGTAACATAGGACAAGGTGGAACCGGGATCAATGAGAGCATATACATCATGAGATTGGATAGTCAATATACCTGTCACAACATATGGAGAAGCGTCTACGCTCTGGCGACCACTCAAAGCATAGAAACAGCTGAGTCCTCCTGAACTCTGTGCACCACCCCTAGCTGCACCACTACCTGCTGGTGCTGGAGTGCCTCGAGCTGGAGGGGTGATGAAGATGTAGCAGCTGCAGAACTAGATGGCTGTGTTGTGCCCCTGCCGCACCCTTGTGGGATGAACGACACTCCCTCTGAATATGACCCCTCAATCCGCAACTGTAACATATAGGTAGGTCGATGTAGCATATCCCCATGTGCATCTTCCCACACCTGGGATATGGGGGTCTCCGCTGCTGCTGGAATCTCCCTCCGATTAGGCCCTGCTAGTGGGGTCCACTGCTGCCTTGATTGGGTCTCAAATGACTCTCATGGTGCTGATAGGGCCCTACTGGCGGTGCATTGGCTGAAGACTGAGCAAAAGACTAGGATGGCTCTAATGACCCTCTCCGGAAAGCTAATCTTCCCCCCATGAAATGATTCCCCCAAGTTGCCCGCGGACCAGGCCTTGCTGGTACCCTCTTGCTCCATTTTTTTTTCAACTTACAGTTCTTTGTATCTTGAGAAAATTCTACCATCTTTCCATAGTTCATATCTAAATTCAAGGAAGTTGTAGGAGCGTCATTGATAACCAAGGGGCTAAGGCCCTGCACAAACCGACGCACTCTAGCCTTTATAGTAGGCAACATGAGAATGGTATATTTAGACATACGTGCGAACTTCATGTGATACTCCCACACACTCTTACTTCCTTAATTAAATTTATCACACTCTGCGGCACGAGCTTCCCTAGTCTCGGCCTGCAAGAAATGGTCCATGAAAGTGTCAGCAAACTCACTACACCTCGTTGTAGGGCTCCCCTCCTCCCGAGAATCCTCCCACAACTCAAACCAAGAATAGGCCACCCCTTTCAGGTAGTAGGCAGCCAACTCTACTCCCTCCATCTCAGTAACACGCATAACCCGGAGAGAATTATTCATCTTGTCAATTAAGTGCTATGGGTCTTCCTTGGGATTAGCACCTGTGAACACCGGAGGATCCAACTGAAGAAACCTGTTCACCTTGGAACAACTATAATCCCCTTGTTGGCTAAAAGAAGTGGGTGCAACATTTGATCGTTGGGCTTGAGAAGCCACTATCTGTGTCAACATCTAGATAGCTCCCCTAAGATCAACATCAGAAACACTAGAATCGGAAGCTGGAGCTGGAGGTGGAACCCAAAATATCAGTTGAAGAAACCGTTGCACCCTTAGTAGGTACAGGAACTGGTGTGCCCTGGTCTGGTGTACTGGAATCAGGCAGTGTAGCAGTCGGGAGATTATCCTAACCCCTGGGGTATCCACCTGCATCATCAAATAAAGGGTCAACTACCAATACTAAGGCGACATTGTCTCCTTGGCCAGTTCTTGCTCTCTTCTTAGGTGCCATGTACTGAAAGTTAAAGGAATGCACGAGTTAGAGGGGGAACAGTTTCACAATCAATTTCATTGCACGATCCAGAATATCAAAGAAGGTTATTGTTCCTAAATGTCCAAGTAGCCTCCAACTTATAGATGCGGTCGACAACATACCGATAAGAAGGTCTCTACTAGATACAGCTCCGAGACATCCTAGGAAACTTTAAAACCTTAGGCTCTGATACCAAGTGTGTCATGCCCCAACCTCAAAAAGCGCAAGTGGCACTCAACTGAGTGAACCTGGTCGAGCAAGCTAATTAGATACTTTCTACCCAGCTCACCCATGATCAAGAGAAGACACGATTTCATTAATTAGACAGTAGGAAGTTCACACATACAATACTAAATCGTTTCCTTAGTTACTCCACTTTTAAGTGTCAAAATACACACATTCTTATAGCGTTAGTGGAATAAGTGATCAAAACACAACATAACTTGTTTAACATTACGAACACCCAAATACAACCCGCATAGTGTCTACGGAGCCTCTAAAAGTTACCAAAGGGTCTATGCAAGTGCCAACGACAAGGACCCATTTATACCTTGAGACATGAAAATAATATAAACAAAAAATACAAAACTTGACCCCCTGGGATGAAGTGGGGCTCACCAAGTCTGCTGGGAAGGGGATGTACCACTATCGCTGATCAGCACTGCCTATTATGGAACCACCTGCAACCATTTAAAGATGCAGCGCCCCCGGCAAAAGGGACTTTAGTACCGTCAAATAGCACTAGTATGTAAAGCTAAACACCATCTCAATAGAATGAATGATAATGCAGGGGGAACAATCAAGAATTCAATAAGAGCTTCAGATAATATCAAAACATCAAGTTAAGGATCACATAAATTTTCAAGTCAATTTCCATGATATTAGGTTGGGTGATCTTTAGTGCCGATATTCCACAATTCACAATGCCACCGTATTCTTACACGGAGTCCGATCACGACCCCATTGGCTAGGTTGGCTCACTTGAGACATCAACCATAACCACAATTTCATCATAATTTCCAGTATAGTGCCACCATGTGTGCGGCATGGCGTCCGATCGCGGCCTGATCGGATAGGCCGTCTTACCCAGGACATTACCTTTTTCAGTCAATCATCTTATATCATACTTCTTTCATATATTTTCGATTCATTGGGATTAGTGGCCAAAATCTTAAAGTCATTCTTGGCGCTTGACCTTATTTCATAATTCCAGTTCCCTTTCCCACATTTAAACATCATTATCATTATTAACAACAATAAGTCTTTCCATTCAAGATATTAAATTCATATATGAGCAATTTGGGAATCTTAGGCACATAGAGGCTTTTCATACAATTTGGCATAACAACCTTTATTTCAATCTTGACTTGAAGTCTTAAATGGCGAGATTCCAAATTTTAATGGCGAGATTCCATATCTTAATGGCGAGATTCCATATTTTAATGGCAACATTGAATTTCTTAAATGACTTGAAGTCTTAAATGGTGAGATTCCATATTTGGCATAACAACCTTTATTTCAATCTTGACTTGAAGTCTTAAATGGTGAGATTCCATATTTGGCATAACAACCTTTATTTCAATCTTGACTTGAAGTCTTAAATGGTGAGATTCCATATTTGGCATAACAACCTTTATTTCAATCTTGACTTGAAGTCTTAAATGGTGAGATTCCATATTTGGCATAACAACCTTTATTTCAATCTTGACTTGAAGTCTTAAATGGTGAGATTCCATATTTGGCATAACAACCTTTATTTCAATCTTGACTTGAAGTCTTAAATGGTGAGATTCCATATTTGGCATAACAACCTTTATTTCAATCTTGACTTGAAGTCTTAAATGGTGAGATTCCATATTTGGCATAACAACCTTTATTTCAATCTTGACTTGAAGTCTTAAATGGTGAGATTCCATATTTGGCATAACAACCTTTATTTCAATCTTGACTTGAAGTCTTAAATGGTGAGATTCCATATTTGGCATAACAACCTTTATTTCAATCTTGACTTGAAGTCTTAAATGGTGAGATTCCATATTTGGCATAACAACCTTTATTTCAATCTTGACTTGAATTCCATAATTTGAACACATCCTCAAATGGCGAGATGACATGATGAAGTATTTAGAATAAATATTGAACATACATCCTTCAACACAAACACATTAGGAATAGCCAATTCAATAATAGTCAAGGACTTACACCGATTGCATGAACACCGTGGGATTCAATTCTATGAAGAAGGGGGTTTAGCCAACTTACTTCAATTGTGCTTCCTTGAAACTTTAAAATGTTCCAGAATTCTTAGCACTCCGATCTATTTTAGAAATATAACAAGTTCGACCAAGATTAGGAAGATGGTCATGATTCTAGCTCATTTGACTATATTATCAAACATTAGCTGTGCATCAATATTTAAGGCCCTTTTTGTGGAAGATTCCATCATTCCCCAACCCATTCTCAACCATATTTAGCTCACAACCTTCCCACATACTTCAAGAATACATGCATGCAAGACAGCAACCCCCACACCCAATAATTGTCTCTCTAATTATCCTATTTTTTGTAAATTTAGAAATTGAGAGCTAGGACATAGATTCTTACCTTTAGGATGAGGACTTCCTTTGTTAATCCTCAATGATTGAATAAGCATTGATGGATAATAGGTTGAAGGTTTCTCCCCCGCTCTAAGAACTCTCTCTCTCACTCTAAAATATCAGAAATGTGCTCAAAATGAGCTATGGCTTATGTTTTAACGAAGAAGGGTAGGGTTTAAAAACCCAAAACATAGAGCCCTGGAACAGGATATGCGGTCGCATATGCGATCACAGAATGGTTATGCGGTCCGCATATCGTACGCATAATTTGGGTGCCAAAACTAGAAAGGAACTGACCGGGTCTGCGGTCTCTATGAGGCCCGCAAACCTGTTCTGCGGTCGCATAATGCACCGCAGACCGGTTCTGCGATCGCATAATGAATCGTAGACCCTCCCTCTAATCAATCTCAAAGCTGGATATGCGACAATAGTACGGCCCCCGAAATGGTTATGTGGTCGCATAATGTGCCACGAAAATGGCATAGAGATGACCTAGAAAATTGCCCCACTCTGCGCCATTCTGTGGTCTGCAGAGTGGTTCTGCGGTCGTAGAATGGGCCGTAGAAATGCCTACTTCTGCCCAACATTTTCCTTCAACGCCCAGCACACTGTTCAATCCAAAAGTCTAAACCGCAGCTCGCAAGCTCGGCGTGAAGAATTTTTACTATTGTTAACCTCTATGCCTACCCCGGCATCACGGAACCGGGCCTTACAGCTGGCCACATATTTATTCTGCTATAGCGGAATTGTATCGTAGAATTGACATGCCATTTTGTGGCCATTCTTCTTGACACATATTGATTTTATTACCACATAATTGCACCACAAAATTGATTTCAGGGGTCTTTTTTTGGAAATTTTCAAATCCAACCCTATTTTGATATAAGGTCTTAGGGGTTCATTTTACAAGGTAAAATCTATTTTTTTGAGAGAGTAGAGAGTTGTGTTTGGGAGAGAAGGACAAGACCTAGCATGCGAATCATCCATTCTTGCCGAAATCTTCAAGAATCAACGAAGCCAATGATTAGATCTTCACCTAAGAGATAACGTTCTACTCCCTAGCCCTAAATTTCGGGATTTAGACTAAAAGTTGGTAATAAGAAATACGATTCTTAGGTGTTGAGGATATTGAACTAAATATGGTAAATGATTTGTTATGGGGTATAAGGATTCCACCATAGGAACCTTGTAGTAGGAATTGCACCTTGTGCTTGATGAAATGCTTAAGTGAGCTAAAAGCACGAATCTCTCCCTAATTATGGTTCAATTTTGTTATATCTCTAGCTGATTGGAATTGCTAGAAGTTTTGGGACGTTGTGGTAATCTAAGGGAAGCTCAAGCAATGTATGTTGGCTAAACGTCTCTCCAAGAATTGAATCCCATGATGTTCTTGTAAGTCCCGAGTTATTCATTATAAATTAACTATTCCGAATTTGATTTGTGATGAAAGGTATATGTTCAAAATGTTTTCTAGATGGTCTTATTATATGATGTTATCCTTCGGGAATGTATTCAAAGCATGAGTTGGGTATAAAAATGTTATGATTCCAAGTAGTGTTTCAAGTGAAGGCTGTTATGCCAAAATTGTGGAAGAAGTCTCAATGTGCTTAAGACTCTTAATTGCTCATAGGTGTATTAAAAGTCGTGATTAGAGATTCTTGATTGTCGATAATCTATAAAGATGCTTGAAAGTCAAACTAGTGAGTTGGGGATATAAAGTGTGGACACCGTGCCAAGAATGAAAGTTATACTTGTGGCCAATAACGCCAATGAAATGAAATGATGTGTGAAATATTATGAAATGATCCTTGATTCAACTATTCCAAATTTACTTCGAAAATAGAATTATCCAAAAGCTTATTTACTCAAGTCATGTCTAGATGTGGTTGTTCTAACTAATGTTATGCTTGGTAGGTATTTCCAATATGTTTTGAGTTCTTATATATTCATGAGTTGAAATTATGTATTGCCCTTTTGGGGAAAGGTATTTCAAGAGTATTCTATATGATGATGTTTATGATGATAATCCTTGAAAGTAAATAATAATATGAAGAATAATATGTATGGCCAAGGGAGCCAATGAATTAATGATGTGTAAGTAGTTGAAAGTAATTGTCGAGTGATACATGGTGTGAAAGGTTAAGAGAGAAGTTTAGCCAACATACCTTTCTTGAGCTTTCCTTAAGTTACTACAATGTCCCAACACCTCTAGCAATATAAATCTATAGGAAGATAGCGAAAACCAGATAATAATTAGAAGGATTCTCATGACATAGGTCTCTCGGGAATTTTGTCAAACACCTATTATGAAAAATTGATTACAAAGCTCTACAATGGTAATCCCCTCATCCCTCGACCAATTACAACAAGAAACTACCGAAAAACGTTCAACAACCCCACATACTACCACCTCATATTACATGCGTGGCTTATCTCCAATTCCATAAGCCAATTAAACCCATAAGGATTGCATGAAGGTTTTTGGACAAGGTCTTACCCAGGTAGATGATGGATTAGTGAGTGGATTCCCTTGAATCTTCACGATTAGAGCAAGCATTGATGATTAGAATGACCAGGTCTTCACCCCCTCACTCTAAGATACTATCACTTCTCTCTAAATTATCATATCTTTGCTTAAAAATAAGCCCCAAAGGATATTAATCAAAATGGGGTACGGTAAGAAACTTTCCAAAAATGACCCCTGAAATCAATTATGTGGTGCAATTGTGTTGTAGCAAAACAGATATGTTGCAAGCAGAATAGATATATTGCAAGGAGAATAGATATGTGGCCAACAATATGGTGATGCGGCCAGTAGAATAGCCACAAAATGATTTTCAAATTCTGGGTTGGATCTGCTCCATTTCGCGATACAATTTTGCGGTAGCATAACCATTATGTGGTCAGCGGAATCATTAGGCAAGCAAAAATAGTTTTCAAAATTCTCCCCTCTTCTGTTCCACTTCGCGGCGGATCTATGGTCCGCAGAGCAATGCTGTGGTCGCATAATGGACTGCAGAAATGCCATGTTCTGCAACAATTTTCCTCCAACTCCCCAATGCATTGTACAACCTAAAAGGTCTGTATCGCAGATTGTTTTCTACATTTTTCAAACACATTAGCCTACCTCGGCACCACGAAACCTTAAATTCCTTGGCGAAATTTTACGTGGCCTCAAAGATTAATATTCTTATGGGATCGGGCAGTTCGCCTCAGCAGGAGTTTTGTAATACATGAAATATTAACTGAGAATTTATAAATAACCTTCAAACAACAAAACCACTGTCATATAAAGAAACTTCATAACTCAATAGAAACATAACTTCCCAAAATCCGGCAAATACAAGTCACAAGCTCTATAAGATGGTATTGAACATCCATATACACTAGTGTCTATAAAAGGATAAGAAAAGAAAATAAACTAGATAGAGGGTGACTCTGAGGCCTGCGGACGCCGACAGGTATACGTTGAAATCTTCGANAGCAAATACAAGTCACAAGCTGTGTAAGATGGTACTAAACATCCATATACACTAGTGTGTATAAAAGGATAAGAAAAGAAAATAAACTAGATAGAGGGTGACTCTGAGGCCTGCGGACACCGACAGGTATACCTTGAAATCTTCGAACTGGACTCGTCTCACGGGTACTTAGACTGGTAGGAGGTATCTGGATCTGCAAAAAAAGATATGCAAAAGCATAGCATGAGTACACCACAATGGTTCCCATTAGTACCAAGTCTAACCTCGGTAGTGTAGTGATGAGGTCAGGTCAAGGGCCTACTGGAATGAATAAGAAGCTGGACAAGTATATAATAGTTAAATAATGATAGCAATAGAAATGAGACAATAAAGAAATACACCAAGATTAGCTACACCGAACTAAGGCAAATAATTCATCACGAAAGGAAAACAAGTAACTCTATCACACGGAGAAAAGCCAAATAACAGAAGTGAAGTAATAGAAAAGTATCAACAATTATCACTACCGAGGTACTGCCTCGTAGTCTCAAATCACAAAATATTTCACAATCTT
>AWOL01S0061219.1:37230-48280 GCA_000715115.1 Nicotiana otophora
CAGGGCCCTACTGGAATAAAAGGAAAACAAGGCAGAAGATATAATAATATAATATGAAGGCTGAGAGTTTAACAATGCGAAATTAAAGAAAGGTAACAATACAACACATTGGTGTAAACAACAGGGGCGCTCCTGAGATACCGCCTCGTAGCCCCAAAAGTAAATATGCAGCACGGGAGCTCCCAAGGTACCGCCTCGTAGTCCCAAAAGTAAATATGCAATAGGGGAGCTCCAGAGGTACCACCTCATAGTCCCAAATGTAAATATTCAATAGGGGAGCTCCCGAGGTACCACCTCATAGTCTCAAAAGTAAATATGCAACAGGGGAGCTCCCAAGGTACCATCTCATAGTCCCAAAAGTAAATACACAACTAATAACCGGTGGAACAACGAATTCATAGCAAGGAATCCTCCAGTTTAAGACTAAATACAAAATCAAGAAAACTTGAATTCAACTAAGCATGTTGCACGTATTCCAAATAAGTATTTAGACACGTAGACAGGCGATATTAGGCTAAACATGATAACTACACATGCTGGAATAACTCATTAAGATATATCCCGTGTATGCACTCGTCACCTCGCGTATATGTCATGAACATATCACAAATTGTTGCAACAGTAACAAATCCGAAGGGGATTTTCTCTGCACAAGGTTAGACAAGTAACTTACCTCAAGCCAAGCTCAATCAATCAATAAGAATGCCTTTTCCTCGACTTTCCGACTCCGAGTGACCCAAATATAGCCAAAAGCAATTTCATACCATGATTATAACTATAAGAAACTAATACAATTAATGAAACCAAGAATTTAACAAAAAATTAGAAATCTCCCCAAAAATTCAACCCGATCCCACATCTCGGAAAAAGTCACAAAATCCGAACACCCGTTCAACCACCAGTTCACCCATACCAAAATTTCTCAAATCCGATAAAACAATCTCGATCAAAACATCAAAATTCGGCCTAAGGATTTCTCCACCTTTGTTTCACAAATTTCTCAACCCAAAACCTTAATTATAAGAAGAATAAATGATATCTTAGTGGAAAGTAATCAAAAACAAGTCAAGAATCCATACACAAATGTTTACTCTGAAAAACACTCAAAATTTGCCCTCAATCCGGGCTCTTTAGGTTCAAAAATGGAGAATGAAATTAAACCCTCAGAATAGGCTCTTTTCTGCCCAACAAAATAGCACCTGCAAACCCACAACCGCATCTACGGCGCCGCACCTACGGAATCTCCATCTCATGTGCGGTAATCACTTAGCCTAGGCACGCCTGCTTCTACGGATCCAAATGCACACCTCTGATTCTGCTCCTGTGGCCAAGGAGCGCTTCTGCGCACGCGCTCCTATGGACCATGTACGCTTCTGTGATCAACAGGCCTCCCGAGCCTTTCTGCGTCTGCGCTCATTTTTTCGCTTCTGTGATGCCGTACATGCGGGCCCAAAATGTGCAGGTGCGATTGCACCAGATACAACAATGCTTCAGTTGTGCACTAAGTCAAATTTTGTTCTGGATTCAAATCCGAATCACACCTTGGACCCTCGGGACCCCGTCCAAACCTCGTCGAGCCCTCAAATCATATCAAACAATATCACAATCACGAATCGTATCTCAATTCAAGCCTATTGAAACTAAAATATTCTGACTTCTACAAACGACTCCGAACCTATCCAATCACGTCTGATTGATCCCAACTTTTGCATACAAGTCACATTTGACATTACGGATCTACTCCAACTTCCGGAATCAGAATCTAACCCGATATTAAAAAGTCCACACCCGGACAATGCCGAAATGACCTACGGACCTCCAAATCAATATCCGGACGCGCTCCTAAAACCAAAATCAACATACAGAGCTATAGGAACCTACGAAACTCTATTTCGGAGTTGTCTTCGCACAAGTCAAACTATGGTTAACTCTTATAACTGAAACTTCACAATTAGGGACTATGTATCCCATTCTACTTTGCAATATTCCCGAACCCGACACCAAGCACCTCGGAAAGTCATAAAAGCATAAAATGAAGGAGAGGGGACAATGAATAGGCGATCGGGGCTAATTGTCTCAAAATGACCGGCCGGGCCGTTACATCCTCTCCCTCTTAAAACAATCGTTCGTCCTCGAACAAGCTTAGAGACATACCTGAGGTGGTGTAATGATGAGTATAACGGATGTGCATATCATGCTCGGTCTCCCAAGTCGCCTCCTCGACTGGATGGCCCCTCCACTGCACCATCACTAAAGTATTATTATTTGACCTTAACTTTCGAACCTGTTTGTCCAAAATGGCCACCGACTCCTCAACATAGGACAAATCCTTGTCCAATTGGACTGAGATGAAATCCAACATATGGGACGAATTGCTCTGATACTTCTGTATCATAGAAACATGCAATACTGGATGAACTGTAGTTAGACTATGTGGTAATGCAAGTCTGTAAGCCACCTCTCCAACCTTTCAAAGAATAAAAAAGGCCCGATATACCTAGGGCTCATCTTCCCCTTCTTCTCGAACCTCATAACAGCCTTCATGGGTGAAACCCAGAACAAGACCCGGTCCCTAATCATTAATGCAACATCATGAACCTTCTGATCCGCATAACTCTTCAGTCTGAACTAGGATGTACGAAGCCGATCCTGAATCACCTTAACCTTCTCTAAAGCATCCTGAACCAAGTCTGTACCGACTAGCCTAGCCTCGTCCGGATAGAACCAACCCACTGGACACCGACATTTCCTACCATGCAAAGACGCATACGGGGCCATCTAAATGCTCGATTGATAACTGTTGTTGTACACAAACTCTGCAAGTGGAAAAAACTGATCCCAAGAACCCCCAAACTCCATCACACATGTACGGTGCATATCCTCCAGTATTTGTCCGTCCGTATGAGGGTGAAATGTTGTGCTTAACTTAAATCGAGTACCCAACTCATGTTTTACGACCCTCTAAAAATGCAATGTAAACTGCGTACCCTCGTCAGAGATGATAGATACCGGTACGCCATGAAGCCTGACGATCTCGCTGATATAAACTCGAGCCAGCTTCTCAGAAGAATAAGTAGTCATCACTGGAATGGAATGAGTTGACTTGGTCAATCTAACGACAATCACCCAAACTACATCGAACTTCTTCTAAGTTCTTGAGACCCAAAATCCATAGTGATCTGCTCCCAATATATACTCCGGAATCTCTTGCTTCTGAAGCAATCCACCTGGCCACAGATGCTTGTACTTCACCTACTGACAATTTAGGCACCGAGCTACATATCTACTATGTCCTTCTTCATTTTCCTCCACTAATACTGCTGCCTCAAGTCCTGATACATCTTCGCGGCACCTGGATGAATAGAGTACCACGAATTATGAGCCTCTTGGAGAATCAACTCACCCAAACCATCTATATTGGGCACACATAGCCTGCCCTTCATCCTCAATGCATCGTCATCCCCAATAGTGCCCTCTTTGGCATCACCGTGTTGAACCGTGTCCTTAAGGACAAGCAGATAGGGTCATCATACTGACGCTGTCTGATACGATCATAAAGAGAAGACTAAGAAACCACACAAGCCAAAACTCAACTTGGCTCAGAAACATCCAATCTAACAAACTGGTTAGTCAAAGCCTGAACATCCAACACAAATGGCCTCTCTATTGCTAGTAGATATGCTAAGCTGCCTAAACTCTCCGCCCTGTGACTCAAGGCATCGGCCACCACATTAGACTTCCAGGGGTGATATAGAATAGTGATATAATAATCGTTAAGCAGCTCTAACCACCTCCGCTAATGCAAGTTATGATCCTTTTGTTTGAACAGATGTTGCAGACTCCGGTGATCGGTGTAGATCACACAAGGGACACCGTACGAATAGTGCCGCCAAATCATCAAGGCATGAACAATAGCTTCTAACTCAAGGTCCTAGACATGATAGTTGTTCTCATGTACCTTCGGCTGTCTAGACACATAGACAATAACCCTATCATCCTGCATCAACACCGTGCCGAGACCAATACGCGGCGCATTACAGTATACCGTATAAGACCCCGACACTATAGGCAATACCAATATTGGGGCAGTAGTCAAAGCTGTCTTGAGCTTTTAAAAGATCTCCTCACATCCTCTATCCACCTAAACAGAGCACCCTCATGGGTCAGCCTCGTCATAGGTGCTGCAATAGATAACAAAACCTTGTAAGGCCCCGTAAACATTTCGCAAAAGAAATATAATATTTCGTGGTGCCGAATTGGTTTTACGTATTAAGGATTATAGAAATTATTTGTGGCTCTGAATATTTGGGTTGAACAATGCACTAGGGAGTAAAGGAAACTTTTCGGCAGAAGAGGGAATTTCTGCGGCCCACTATATGGTCGCAGAATCAATCTGCGGACAACATAATGTCCGTAGAGTGAAGCAGAGGCGAGGAAAATTTGGAGGAAGTCTGCGGTGCATTATGCAATCGCAGACCTACTCTACGGTGCATTATGCCACCACAGAACAAGTATGCGGGCTGCATAATCACCGCAGACCCATCCAGCAACTTTAGGTTTTTTGGCACAAATTATGCGGCCGATATGCAGACCGCATATCAATTATGTCGCATATGTGATCGTAGACCCTGTTCCGGAGCTTTATTTTTGGGTTTTTACAACCCGACCCAACTTCATTAAATAGGCGATTTGTACCATCTTTGACCAAAAATCTGACATTTTAGAGTGAGAGAGAGTGCCTTAGAGTGAGCATGTGTTCCTCAATAATTGTTCTTCAATTATTGCTCAAATCTTGGAAGATTAACAAGGAAAGCTCACTAGGTGTCCATCCTAGAGGTAAGATTCTACACCCTAACCCCTAATTTCGAAATTTATCTAAATATGGGTAATTAGCAAGACAATTCTTGGGTATGGAAGTTTGTTATTTTGCATGTATGTATTATCAAGGGGTGTAGGATGATTTTTTAGCTAAATATTGTAAAGAATGGGTTGTGGGATGGTGGAATCCTCAATAAAAGGACCTTGAAACCTTAAAGCACACCTAGTGTTTGATAAAATGCTCACATGAGCTAGAAGCTTGATCATCTTCCTAATTTTGGTTCAACTTGTTATATTTCTAAAACAGATTGAACTTGCTAAGATTTCTGGAATATTTTAGAGTGTAAGGAAGCTCAAGTGAGGTATGTTGGCTGAACTCTTCTCTTAGAATTGAATCCCACAATATTCATGTAATTTATGTAAGACCCGAGTGGTTCATTATAAATTGGCTATTTCGAGTAAGTTTGTCTTGAAAGATATATGTTCAATAAGTATCTCAAATGATTTATTCATGTTATATTATCAATTGAGGGTGTGCTCAAAATATGGGTTGTGCATTAATAATGTTTCCACTTCAAGTCAAGTTCAAACGAAGGCTATTATGCCAAATTTTGTGAAATATCTCTATGTCCCAAAGACTCTTAATTGCTCACATGTGTACTACAAACCTTGAATCGAATTGTATTTGTTGTCGATGATGATGATGATGTTTGAAATTGAAAAGGTGATCATAAAATACTAAATACGGCCAACATGCCAGGTATGATTTTATAATTATGGCCACTAGTGCCAATGAAATGAAAATATATGAAAGAAGTATTAAATGTGATGATTGATATAAAAAGGTTAATGTCTCGAATAAGACAGCCTAGCCGATCGGGTCGTGATCGGACACCATGTCGCACACATGGTGGTGATTGTACTGGAAATTATAAATGAAATTGTGATTATGGTTGACGTCTCTAATGAGATAGCCTAGTTGATCGGGTCGTGATCGGACTCCATGTTAAAGGTATGGTGGTATTGATATTGAGAGTGATTGTGGTTGATGTCTCTAATGAGATAGCCTAGCTGATCGGGTCGTGATCAGACTTTGTGCTAAGAGTACGGTGGTATTGGTATTGTGAATATTGGTTATGTAAATATTGGTATTGTGAATAATGATATTTTGATATCGGTACTAAGAATCTCCAACCTGAAGATATGGAAGTTTACGTGAACCCTTATGTGATTCTTAACTTGATATTTTCGTATTGTTCGAGGGTTCCATTTATTTTATGATTGTTCCTCCTTGTAATATTATTCATTCTATTGGGAGGGTGTTTAGTTATACATACGAGTGTTATTCGACGGTACTAATGTCTCTTTTACCGGGTGCACTGCATCTTTAATGGATGTAGGTGGTTCCACAGCTGGAGACATTGATCAGTGACAGCAGTACACCCTCTTCCAAGCATACTTGATGAGCCCCCACTTCATTATGTGGTAATGTATCTTTTATTCCTTGCTGCCAACATTATCATAGTACACTTCTTTATCTATTGAGGGTCCATAGACATAGTGCGGGTTGTATATTGATGATGTGGAAGTCAAACTCTTTATGTTGTATTTGAATTACGATTCTCACTTCAGACTATGAAAAATGCGTGTGAAATTGAGACTTTAAAATGAAGTAACTTATGGTAAGAAATTGGTAATGCAGGCATGATCAACTTATTGTCTAATTAATGAAAATATGTATTATCTTTATTCATGGATGAGTTTAGTGAAAAAGGAAATCTAACAGGCTTGCTCGACCGAGTTTACTCGATTGAGCACTGGTTGCGCTACCCAAGTTTGGGGCGTGACAAACCCTCTACAAATCGACGGTAATACCTTGCGACGCCAAGAAAACACCGGATCTCCGTAGCTGAGGATGGCCTGAGCCAACTCTGTTCTGCTTCAACCTTATTCAAGATGCACCTTGATCCCTTCACCCAAAAATTCCACCGAATCTAACAAGAACTCACACTTCGAAAGCTTTGCATACAACTTCTTTTCTCTTAAGGTCTGGACCACAGTCCTCAGGTGCAGCTCATGATCCTCTCGACTCTGGGAGTACACCAGAATGTCGTCATTAAACACAATGATGAATGAGTCAAGATAGGGCAGGAATACACTGTGAATCGAGTGCATGAATGTTGCTGGGTCATTGGTTATCCCAAATGACATCACAAGAAACTCGTAGTAACAATACCGAGTCCTAAAAGCAGTCTTCAGCATATCTGGCTCCAGAATCTTTAACTGATGATAGACTGAACGCAAATCGATATTGGAAAACCCCCTGGCACCCTGTAACTGATCAAATAGGTCATCAATACGAGGCAATGGATACCTGTTCTTCACTGTAACATTGTTCAACTCGCGTTAACCAATGTACATGCGCATAGAACCATGTTTTTACTTCATAAAAATGACTGGAGAACCACAAGGTGACACACTGGGCCGAATGAAGCCCTTATCAAGCAACTTCTTTAATTGCTCCTTTAACGGTTTCAAATCTGGTGGGCCCATACGATATGGAGGAATAGAGATGGACTGAGTGCCCGGTAACAAATCAATACCAAAATCGATATCCCTGTCGGGCAGCATGCCCGGAAGATCCGTTAGAAACACATCTGGATAATCCCCCACTACCTAAACTAACTCAGCGGTGGAGGTATCAACACTAACATCTCACACATAAGCTAAATACGTGTCACACCCCTTCCCAACCATTCGCTGAGCCTTTAGAAATGAAATAGCTCTGCTAGGGGTATAATCTAAGGTACCTCTCCACTATAACCGTGGCAATCTTGGAATAGCCAGTGTCACGGTGGGGCGACAACCAGTCCATGCTCAAAATAATATCAACGTCTACCATACTGAGCCCTAATAAATCGCCTCCGGTCTCAAAACCACTAAGAACAACCAAACACGACTGATACACATAGTCAACAACAATAGAATCTCCCACATATGTAGACACATAGAGAGGAGAACTCAGAGAATCACAGGATACACCCAAATATGGAGCAAAATACGATGACACATAAGAATAAGTAGAGCCAAGGATCAAATAAGACTGATGCATCTCTATGGCAGAGCGGAACAATACATGTAATGACAAAGTTGGATGCAACTGCCTCTGTACGAGCAGGAAGAGCATAATATCTGGCCTAACCTCCCCTTCTAGGTTGACCTCTACCTACCCGACCTCCACCTTGAGCTTTCTCAGGACTCGATGGAGCACGTGGTGCCTGAGTAGGCTGTGGATGTGCACCCCTCCTATGTCCGGGGAAATCCCTCAACATATGACGAGTGTCACCACACCCAAAATAAGCTCTTAGAGGATGTGGATGTTGTGGCTGGCTTGGGCCTAATCGGTTAGATTGACCGCTGAAAGCACCCTGTGTAGGGGTATGCTACACACTTATGGTATATAATAAGGAGCCTGGGGCCTAGGAGTGGCCGGAATACAACTGGTGACTAGAAGTGCTGAATGAATAGGGCAACTCACATAACCGCTACCATGACGAGTTGGAGCTAGGGCACGAGTACTACTATAAGTGCCAGACTCTCAAGACTTCTTGGCCTCTCGCTCCTCTCTCTTCCGAGTCAGCATACCCTCTAATCTCCTCGCAGTCCCCACTACCTACTGGTCTGCAATGTCCATCTCCAACTATCGAGCCATGCTAAATATGATGCTGAGGTTGAGCCCCTGATGAACTGAAAGACCTGAACTCGAACATTAGCAACCAAGGATGGTGCATGCCTAGCCAAATCACTTAACCGAACCGCATACTCAAAAACGATCATAGAACCCTGGCGCAACTGCTCAAACTCTGCACGCCATGCATCTTTGAGACTCTGGGGAACATACTCCTTTAAGAATATATCCGAGAACTGAGTCGAGGTGAGTGAAGCTGCCTTGGCCGTACTACCCAACTCATAAGGTCGCCACCACTAATAGGCTGCTCCCCTAAGCTGGAACTCTATGAAAGCAACCCCACTACTCTATTCAATACCCATGGTACGGAGGATACGGTGGCACTCCACAAAAACTCCCTGGGCATCCTCTGACGCTAAGAAACCGAAGGTAAGAGGGTGTTACTTCTTGTACCTCTCGAGCCTGAGTTGCTCCCCATCTGAAACTGCTGCCCACACCTTGGGCTGAACTGGGACTATCGGCTGCACTAGTATGATCTCTGAAACCTGGTCGACCTAAACCCACTCCTTTGGGTATGGGGCAGGAGTCGGTGTGCCTTCCATGGCCTGCGATGTGGCAGGAGCGATATGGATCAACCCTGCCTAGGATAAAGTGCCAAACATGCTCAAAAACTAGGCAAAGGTATCCTGAAGAGCTAGTGCAGTAACAAGCATTTTAGGTGCGTACACTCCAACTGGTGATACTGGTGTCTCCTCTATAGAAGCTCATGCGAGTCCTCTAGCTGCACCACGTGGACGTCCTCGGCCTCTACCCGGCCCCGACCTCTCGTGGCTCTAGCAGGGGAATTAGTGTTTGGTCATCTGATCCGGATGTACGTATCCTCACCATCTGTGATCGAATAGAAACATAGAAGTTTAGAATCCCGAAGTTAACAATTTCGCACGACAAGGAATCAATGAAGTGAAATTTTCCTAACAGCTCTATAGCCTCCCGAAGATAAGTACAGACATCCTAGCAGCTTTTATGCACTCGATGAAAAGCGTGTTTCAGTTGTATCTCGATTCCTTTATCATTGTATTTATTAATGATATATTGCTATATTCCCGCAGTCGAGAGGAGCATGAGTAGCGCTTAGGGATCGTGCTCCAGACTTTGAGGGAGAAGAAGGTATATTCCAAATTCTACAAGTGTGAGTTTTGGCAAGATTGGGTGGCGTTCTTGGGTCACGTGGTGTCTAGTGAGGGGATTAAGGTGGATATGAAGAATATTAAGGTAGTGCAGAGTTGGCCACGACTTTCTACTATAAATGGAAATGTTATTCAAGTGTTAAAGCTACGTGGGCTATGTTCTAGAAAACTGCTACATTGGGTTCTTGATTACTCCATTGTGTTAAACAACTTAAATGAGAGAAATAAAGGTAAAAATAGTATTAAAAAAAAAAGAAAACTTATGAAGATGAATAGGTGTGAGTTATAAAAATATATTAATGTAAACTAAATTGAAAGAATTATAAAAAATTCATAAAAACAAATTATAAAAAAAAGATGAATATGCCTTTTTTTTCTTAAGAGAGGTGCCACCTCACTTTCCTATTCCTCTCTTACGTATATATATATAGACACAAATTAGCGTAGAAACTATAATATAAGCTATGTTGAATACAACGACATGCTATTACATGGTAATAGTGTTTCAAAAAAAAATAAAAATGCCAAGTAATTGAAAGAAAAAAGATAAATATCAATTGCAAAAGATACTGTTGTACATAGATTAAAGAATTATATGAGAACTTACATTGTACTATAATGAGAGTTTTTCTGGAAAAGAAAAGAAAGAAGAATAGTCGATAGTAAAACTCTAACGATTAAATATAGAAGAGAAGAACATTTGGGAATAATGACTGACTTTATTCTTTATATTGATAGGAAGATGTTGGATTGTTTGTGTGATGACCTGATAGGTTGTTTTGAGTACTAGCTTCATTTTATATGTTTCGGGACCTCCCATAGTTTTATCGGATGATGTATGACTTGTGTGCATGATCCGTATCATTTTGGCTTTAAACACAACTAGAGGTGACAAAGTTCAACTTATTTGGTAAACGACATCGGATAAGTTTTTTAATGATTCTGATAGGTTAGTATGATATTTCTGGACTTGTACGCATGTTTTGTTGGTGTCCTGGGTGACCCAAAGCCGTTTTGGTACATTATGTGAACAATTAGAAAATTGGATTTCTAAGATGAATATCTTGGGTTGTAATGATCGATTCTTGATATTTGGTGATATTTTAATGATTTGAGGTAGTGCGTAAGTTTGTGTGATGTTATTTCACTTTTATGAATGTTCTGATTAGAGCCTGAGGGGCTCAGGTGAGTTTTAGATATATTTTGGCAGGTTTGGACAGCTGATGCAGACATCTACTGGAATTGATCTGCAAGTCTTTTATTTGCGAGGACCTCATCACAATTGTGAGCCTCACATTTGCGATGTCAGACTGGCAAATACAACGGGGACTGGGGGCTGCAACTTCGCTTTTGCAAT
>AWOL01S0061221.1:9745-47021 GCA_000715115.1 Nicotiana otophora
TTTGAAATATTAACTCTAAAAAGAATAAGAAAATATTTAGATTTGTGAAATTCTTTACTTAAATACTTTTTGACTTTATCTATCAGTTGATGCCAAACAAATGAAATGGAAATCTCATATTATTTCCTAGGAAAAACTAGAATGCCGAAATTATTGCATGTCCAATATTGTTTGTTCACAAGAACTAGAACATTATTGTTAGTTAGTTTAATATACACATCCCATAAGAACAGGGAATTGGTTTCAATTTGAAACTTTTCTGGTTGGAATACTTGAGAAAGTTCTTTTCCATTTTCTTTTTTCTCTTTTTTTCCTTTTTTGCTTTAGTTTAATTATTGTCGATGATGATTCAAGGAGCAACGTGGAGATTAATTAATACGAGTTGACCCAGGTAAACAATCGTAAGAACGTGTCATTAGAGGTAAAATTAGTGATAAATGTAAAGTTAAAAAGATTTCAAATATAAAAATATATTATTATATTCATTTTGGAACGAATTAGAAAAGTATGCCATATAAAATGGAACTGATGGTAAAATAGAGTAAATTTCACCTTACCCTCTTAACCTTTTAGGGTAGGAAAACGATGGAGGGAAGTATAAAAATTATATATTTATATGTCGATTTGATTTTAGACAAGGTGGGTTGCTCTGATGGTAAGCGCCCTCCACTTCCAACCAAGAGGTTGTGAGTTCGAGTCACCCCAAGAGCAAAGTGGTGAGTTCTTGGAGGGAAGGATGCCGAGGGTCATTTGGAAACAGCCTCTCTACCCCAGGGTAGGGGTAAGGTCTGCGTACACACTACCCTCCCCAGACCCCACTAATGGGATTATACTGGGTTGTTGTTGTTGTATATGTCGATTTGATTCAAATTGTTTTACTCAATATCAAATCTAATTGGGTTATTTAATCAGTTTGGTTTGACTTTTCGATTTGATGCGATTTTTTGGTTCGGTTTGTATACCCTTACTTCCCTCACGTTTTGAAAGGGAAAGTGAACCCTCTTTGGTCCAAAAGTCAACAAAAGAATGGAAAAACCCTTGCCGGGATTTATAAAATGCCATTTTCCTCCATTGTTTGGAGGAAACTTTAAGGATTAAGACAATACGATTAATTTTTCCTCCAAAATAATTTGTTTAAAAAGTACATATTGTTATCCCATATAGTATGAAATTATCCTATATAGTATCAATAACTGTATGTCATTAGTATTACTCACGGTAGTTTCTCTGCCTTCCTTTAATATTTGCAACACATTCATGCTAGTTGCTTCTCTACCACAGCCTAGATTATGTATTTCTTTTCCTATTCATCTTCCCCTATCTATACGATTTGTGGGCATTATATAACTCGTTGCCACCATTACCACTTCTTCTCATATCCTAACAAAACATCCCCAAACCAAATAACATCCATATAAAAGTATGAATATATTCATAGAGAACAAAAATAGATTTGTTTACCTTCAGGGAGCAAAAGCCAGAGGAAAACCTTCTTGAATGAATACTAGATTTTAAAGAAAGTTTAGCCTTGGCAACATGTAACAATTATTAGTGTAATAATTCATATTTTTAAAGATATTTCTTTTTAGATGAAAAAAATAATTAATTCTGTTATAAGTCTTTGTATTAAGTATTAGTGTATTCCAAGTTTATGTTATTAGTGTAAAATCAGAATTTTTTGAAGATGCTTCTCTTTAAAGGAAGAAATTAATCACATTGTTGTAATATTTAAAGTTTCAAAAGGTGGTGGGGTATCATTTCACAACCCTAAAATGTTAAAGGGTTAAAAGGTTAAGGGGGTAAAGTGGAATTTACTCGATAAAATAATAAGATAAAAGAAAAGAATTGGGTAAATTTGGGAACTTTCGTCTCCCATACCTCAAAAGGAAAAATAATTGAGGAAAGGAATCTTTAAATCGTTAATACGTGATGCCAAGTCTTTTGGCCTGCTGCATGAAATCTGAGAAAATCCTTATCTCTAAGGATTTGACTGCAAAGAATGCATATGCTGAAGAATGAAAACATTTAAAAATTGTGCATCTTTTGTTAAACAAAAAGTTTTTACACTTCTTTAATATTCTATTCTTGGCGTTTTTTTTTGGATGTGGGATGCACTTCTAAAATGTTATTAGCTTAGCTGCTCTACAACGGAGACAACGTAAAGCTTTGAATGATTTCATTTTATTTTTTTTAAAATTTAGAAAATAGTTTTAGAGATTAGAAACAGAAGATTGGATAAAATATAGGTGCAGATTCTATTATTATGTAGTTATACTTATTTTATTCTTTATAAAACAAGAACCTTTTTTTATTATTTTCTGGAAGAAGTATTGTTTCTTATAGGTTGTTTTATGGCTAATGGAATAATTTTTGTATATTTTATAAGATGCATCTTTTTTAACTTTTTCAAGAATGAAGTTTGGATCATAGAGAATAGACAATAGGAACCGGTAAGAAAAGAGGAAAACTCACGCGAAACATTACATATATACACTGTATTTATTATTCGTAGTTATACTTCTAATAAATTTATTATTTTTTTGAATTTTATACCAAATCCATGAAACAAGAGATCAATTGTCCTGAACTAAAACAAGAGAGCAACAAAACTTTGTAGCTTAATTGGTAAGAGTACTCACTTAGTAAGCAGAGGTCTTGAATTTGACTTTCGACAAAAGCATTCTATTATTCTGTATACAACGGGCAGTGCTTTATGAAAATTTCTCAGAAAAGATAGTACACTATTTGAGTTCTTTAACAATTATTTGCACATATCAACATGTTATTTAAAGCATAGCCACTTTTTATAATTTATTTAAAATTTAGCCAGATGAAGGCAAACTTGAGACCGCGTGTTTGTCCTTCTTATTCTTCACAACAACATAGACAATAATAATTATGATAATAATGTCTTCTTCTTTTTCTTCATAACAACAGAGACAAGAAGAATTATGATCTGGAATCCTTTTATATCTATATGCCAAAAGAAAAAATGGTTCTTGGAATGATAATTTTGTTACATCCCAAATCCCTGAATATCAGAAATATAAAATTATGTTAAATCAGAAGTTTGAACTTCAGACCTTTAAACGGCTATTTGTGCACTTCCTCCGTCTTTAAGCCCTTCTTTTGAATTGAATAGGCTGAACAAGAGTGGGTTGCTCTAGCGGTGAGCACCCTCCACTTCCAATTAAGAGGTTGTGAGTTCGAGTCACCCCAAGAGCAAGGTGGGAAGTTCTTGGAGGAAAGGAGCCGAAGGTCTATCGAAAACAGTCTCTCTACCCCAGAATAGGGGTAAGGTCTGCGTACACACTACCCTCCCCAAACCTCACTAGTGAGATTATACTAGGTTATTGTTGTTGTTGTTGTTTTGAATTGAATAGGCTGAAGCTGATAAATGGATTGGTCCATTAGTCAATGAAACCCAAAAATTAGGACTGACATCCATTTTAGCATTACTAGTTTCTCGGTTGTACGTGTAAGCCGAATCATGTAGTACACAGGTGGAGCGAAGATTTGAAATTTATGGGTTCAGAATTTTAAATCTTTTAAGTTACTGGGTTCTAAATTAATAATTTATACATGTTCAATGAATATTTTAAGACAAATATATGATTTGAACGAAAGCTAATGGGTTCGGCCGAACCCGCAAGTTATACTCTCCCCCTGGTAGTACACAATTTTATAAAATAATTGTCACGACCCAAAATCTCACATGTCGTGATGGCGCCTAACTCAATACTAGGCAAGCGACAATCCCAATAAACCACCATATCTTTTAAATTTGAAAACATAATAATTAAATTCAGCGGAAAAAATCTCACAAATACAAATATAAATACTCCCAAAATTCGGTGTCACTGAGTACATGAGCATCTAAATGAATACAAAGTCTGGCTGATAAAAATCACTGTCTGAAATATATAACAGTACAATAAATAAACAGGAAGGGAATCAAGTCTGCGGACGTCAAGAAGTTACCTTGATAGTCTCCAACAGAAATAACTCTGAAATCTAGCAGCCGTCGTATCCGGGAGCACCTGGATCTGCACACGAGGTGCAGAGTATAGTAGGAGTACAACCAACTCAATAAGTAACAAGACTAACCTTTGGGCTAAAAGTAGTGACGATATGCGCATGTACAGTCCAATACATAAATAATGGTACAGAAATGTAGGCATGCTTTCAAGTTCAACAGTTAAACTCAGTACAAGCAAAATAGATCAATACTACATGATATGAGGAATGTGACATCTTAGTGGAAAGACTTCCCGTACTATTAGTCACAAATCATTCGGTCACTCGGTACTATCTATGGCCAATCCAACCCAGGGATATTCCATCCCGTATATATATTTATATCGACTGACAGTTAGCCCCTCAGTACCGTATAAGGCCAATCCATCCCTGAGATAATTTACTCCCACATGTAAATGATACAGACAAGATCCATGTCCAGGAAAAATTTATCACAATATAAATAAATAAGGCAAGTCCATGCCCTATGAAGTCCGTCCTGAATATATATATAATCATCTACGCTAATTGGGGGTGTGTACAGACTCTAGAGGGGCTCCTTCAGTCCAAGCGTAATATAAAGCCGATATGACCTACTGCAGGCGGGCAGTCCCGATCCGTATAATAAATAAGCCTATAAGGTCTGCTGCAGGCAGAAAACCCCGATCCATATAATAATAAAGCCTATAAGGCCTGTTGCAGGCGGACAACCCCAATTCATATAATAATAAAGCCTATAAGGCCTGCTACGGCGTGCAACCCCGTTCCAGAACAATAAAGCCTATAAGGCCTGCTGCGGCGTGCAGCCCGATCCCATAATAATAATAATATATATAAAATCAGTATGGCCTGCTGCGGCGCGCAACTCAATCCCACAAATATCCTCACAATGGATGAATATGACTGAGTGTGAAATGTACATTTTTAAAATAATTAATTCAACAGCAGCACGACCCCATGGGTCCCAAAAATATCGGCATATAGCCTAAACATGATCTTTAATAAGAGCCTCATCTCAATTTCTCTAACACGTGGAGGATACATGGATAATAACATGGTTCTTTAATTTTTCAACTCGACAAAATTTATTTAAGTCACAATTTCTATGGTGCACACCTACACGCTCGTCACCTAGCATGTGTGTCACCACCAACAATTGATATAACATAACATTTAGGGATTCATACCTTCCGAACCAAGGTTAGAAATGTTACTTACTGCAAACCGTGTAATTCTTTATTCTGCTATGCCTTTGCCTCGCAAATTTGCCTCCGAAAGCCTTGTATCTAGTCAATTTAATTTGATTCAATCAACACAAATCATAGGAATTTATTTCATATGAAAATACTAATGTTCCAACAAAGTCCGAAATTTAACTCAAAAATCGCTCGTGGGGCCCACGTCTTGGAATCCGATAAAACTTACAAAATTCGACAACCCATTCAATTACGAGTTCAACCATACTAATTTCACTCAAATCCGACTCCGAATCGGTATTCAAATCCCAAAAAGTTATTTTATGAAATTTCTACAATTTTTTCCAAATTTCTATCTCAAAATACTAATCGGATGATGGAAATAATGATATATTCATGTATATTAACCAAATCCTAGTTAGAATCACTTACCCTCATGAATTGCTTGAAAAACCCACGAAAAATAGTCACAAACCGAGCTCTCTAGGTCCAAACATAAAATAATACCCTAGGCCTCGGTTATATAGTACACCCTCTGACCTTCCAAAGTGCGGTCGCACATTTCCAAGTTCTGTGGTCGCACAAAAATTATGCGGCTGCACTTCACAACCTCTTCACTGCTAGGTTTCAGTAAATTTGCCATAGCTTTCTCTACAGATGTTCAAATGATGATTTATTTACCTTTCTGGAAACTAGATACCAATGGCTAACACTTTCGTTTTTGAATCATCTCCAAATTCCTTGTGTATCAAAAGATATAAGCTTCCGAAGTTGGGCTAGCGAACCTGAAAAACACCCTAAAGTGCGACCGTAGAAAATTTGTGCGGTCCGCATTTTTCCTCTGCGGTCCGCACATTTTTGTTTGCTGCAACACTTTTTCATCTGCTACAGTACTCAAAAATGTGCCTCAGCACATGAAATTGTGTGGTCCGTACTTCTAATATTCCGAACAACATCAGAGTGCCGAAATGCTCGGACTCGCTCAAAACTCACCCAAGGCTCCCGGGACCTTAACCAAAGATATCATCAAGTCCTAAAATACCATACGAACTTGGGAGAACCCTGAAATCACCTCAAACAATATCAAAAATATGAATTACACACGGATTCAAGCCTAATGAACTTTGAAATTTACAACTTCTACAAACGACATCAAAACCTATCAAATCACGTCTGATTGACCTCAAATTTTACACACAAGTCATAAATGACATATCGGAGCTATAAAAATTTTCAGAACTGGATTCCGACTCTGATATCAAAAAGTCAACTCTCCGGTCAAATTTCCAAACTTAAATTTCTATTTTAGCCATATCAGGCCTAATTTAGCTACGGGCTTCCAAAAATATTTTTCGTACATGCTCCTAAGTCCAAAATCACTATACAGAGATATTGGAATCATTAAAACTCTATTCCAGGGTCATTTACACATAAGTCGATATCCGGATACTATTTTAACCTAAGCTTTAAACCTTGGAACTAAGTGTTCCAATTCATTCTAAAACCTCACCGGACCCGGACCAATCACTCTGGCGAGTTACATCACAACTGTAAAGAATAAATTGGGCAGTAAATGGGGAAACAGGATTATAATACTTAAAATGACCGGCCGGGTCGTTACATTCTCCCCCACTTAAACATATGTTCGTCGTCGAACGTGCCAAGAGTTATTTCCAAGCCATCACATCACTATTCTATCTTACCACGCATATACCCGGGGAGGGGGGGTGATCCCACGTATCCCTATTCTATGTAGGCCTGACAACACAGCACAACTGAAAATCATTAATTCAACCTTAGCCCAAAACCGTTGGAATTCAATTCCCAACATTCTGAATTTTTTACAAGACCCGAATCTCACATTTACACACTGTATAAGTCTGAACAAACTACATCGAGCCATGACCATAACACAGATACAATCACATAACATACTACACTACTTGCATGCTCGTAGCACCATTCCTGGTCACAGTAACTACTCCAAAACTAATCCGGTACTGATATTAAACCCCATTTCAAACAAAACCTCGTTCAAAAACCTTCGTACACTGCTGATAATGAAAGAAACACGTGGAAATCTCATTACCCCTTATCAGATCAACAAGTCATGGAGCTCTCTCGTCCCAACTATAACCATAATCACTTTCTAAGCCGACTTTCAATATTATCCTCCCGAATATACCGTAATCAAACCTGATAGTACCCATTCTAGGTCCAATGACCATATATTATTAAACACAACTATCCCACTAACATGCCACACCAATACAACTCAAGCCATAACTGCACAACCTTGTACCCAAAATGGAAGATGTCTCAAAGTAGAGAACCGTATTGTAAGTTCAACAAGCACCACCACAATTGTAATGCTATAAGCTCATTATATATAGTAGAACCACGACACACAAATTTAATAACAGTAACCAACTCTTCTAGAGCTCACATTAACATCACTCGCACGGACAACTCACGTGCTATAATATCAATATCTGGACCCGCATACGTGCTATAGTATCAATATCTGGACCCGCACGACACACCACATCTTTCATGCCATCATGTGACAAGCACAAGAATCTTATTATCAACCTTGAGTCACCAGCAATTTACATACCCAGTTAGTTAGAAACCTTCATCTTTCTTCCTTCCAGGAAGAAATCATAATACACAACACGTTCCCCACACCGGTAGGAAATATACGGTACAAACCATGGTAAAAATCATTAAGAACACTTTGAAATCTATTTGCACCTAATCAAGCTATCAGAACTAATTTCCTCTAACTTGTCCAATCTGAAAATACCTTATGTGAATTTAAAATTGTTCTTTTACCCTTTTTATACTGGAATGTAGAATCCATAGTCATACAGAATTACCAAGTCCGGTACTATTAAATGTAAATCTCAGATTCTATTCATACATAATCCGGAAAAATTCTCAATTGCTATATATAAATTTTTGAATCAGTTAGAACCTTCTCGGGAGTCACCCACTTTACTCAAATCTAAATTGCACTGCCCAAACGGGCTAAAAGACACGTGCCTTATTAGCACAACAACACTCGAATAGGTAAACCTACCCTAACACCACCGATCAAGTTCATACTTCATGTGCACTACATCTTTCAAAATAATAATTTAATCACATCATGATTTTTTTATAAAGTGCAACCCGCATTCAAGAAATTTTCTTACTCAAGTCATCCCCGATCTCAACCTCTGCAAGTCATAACTAATCAACAAGTATGCCTCGGACCGAAACCAATACCACACATAATCGTGCAATCAAATCGTAGATAGCATACTCCCCCACTTGCCTCAAAGCCATATAACAAAACATCTGATAGCTCACCATACCCAAGATAACATCTAAATTGACCATACTAAGCAATGAAAGATCAACTCTGGTTTCTAGTCCCCCAATAATTACTACGCATAACCGATACATACGGTCCACAATTATAGTATCGCCTACCGGCATAGATACATGAACAGGTAAAACTAAGGACTCACGGGGCATACCAGATAATGAATAAAATATGATAACATATATGAATATGTGGAACCGGGGTCAAATAATATAGATGCCTCCCTGTGGAACACTGAGACAATACCTATGATCACTGCATCTGAAGCAACAATATCTCGTACGGTAGGAAAATTATAGAATCGGGTCTGACAGCCACCTGATCGTCCTCCCCCTCTTGGGCGACCCCTAGCTGACTGAGACCCACCCCGAGTTGGCTGAGCGGGTGGTGGGGCAACTGGTGTAGAAGTAGTAACCTCACTCCTCTGCTGCACTGGACCTCGCATATGGCGGGGACAATATTTCCTCACATGACCCAGCTCCCCACACTCATAGCACTCCCTCTCGACGAATGGTGGCGACTTTTGAAGGCGGACCTCGAGAACCAGAATAACTACCAGAAGAACCTGGTACAGATAATCCTTGAACTGATGGTGCACGAGGTGTACTCGGGGCTGGAAGTGCACTGAGAGATGACTGACCCTGATGAGAACTGTATGAACCATGGTTGGATGATGCACCGCGGTGAACTGGACGACTTATCTGAGAGTGTCTGTAAGGACGACCCCTGCTGTGGTAGGACTCCTCTCCCGAAGGTACCCTACCAGAATTGCCCGAACCTCGAGGCCGCTTAGCCTCCCTCTCACCACGCTCCTGGCTACGGACCACCTCTATCTGCCGAGCAATATCAACCACCTCATCAAAATTGGCACTAGATACCCTCTCCCTAGTCATAAGCAACCGTAACTGATATGTGAGGCCATCAATGAACTTCCTAATCCTCTCCCTATCAGTGGGAATCAACCAAACTACGTGACGAGCTAACTCAGAAAATCTTATCTTGTACTGCGTCACAGACATGCCATCCTGACGTAACTGTTCAAACTGTCTATACAGCTTCTCTTTATGCGACTGCAGCACAAACTTCTCCAAAAAGAGAACGGAAAACTCCTGCCATGTAAGTATTACTGTACCGACCGGCCTGCGCCTCTTATGAGCCTCCCACCATCTTAAGACGGCCCCAGAAAACTGAAAAGTAGTGAACGAGACCCCATTGGTCTCCAGAATACCCGTTGTCCGAAGCATCCACTGGCACTTATCCAGAAATCTCTTAGCATCCTCTGACTCAGCACCGCTAAATAAAGGAGGTCGAAGTTGTCACGACCCAAACTCCCTCTGTATAATGTCATGACGACACATAATCTCTACCACTAGGTAAGCCTAATACATTGCGGAAAATAACAAAACGAAAGTAAAACTTGGCAACTAACAGCAGTGGATAACTAAATAACTAGTAACAATGCCGCTCGGCATGTACAATAACCAATACTCTATAAATATACAGTTTTCCACGAATATTCGACTCCGAATAGCCTATATCTAGACAAAACAATTACATATCAAAAATACAACTATAATAGACTAATCTAATTAATGAAATCAAGACTTTAACAAACATTCCGAAATCCGTCCTAATAAGTCGACCCAGGCCCACATCTCGGAATCGGGTAAACGTTACAAAATACGAATACCCACTCAACTACGAGTTCACCCATATTAAAATTACCAAAATCCGATAATAATTCTCCACTCAGTTCCTCAAATCAACTCACCAAATCCCTAATCTCTAACTCCAAATTTCAACCTTAAATACACACTAACTAGGTGGAAAAATAAATGGGAAAGAAAGATTATTGATCAAAAATAAGAATAAGGGACTTACCTCAAGAAATCCTTCCAAAATGCTCTCAAACATCGCCCTAAACCGAGTTTGCAAAATCCAAAATGACACAAATCATGAAGCCCTTCGGTTTTAAACATTGCCTAGGCTTCTCGCTTCTGTAGTCACATTAGTCGCTTCTACGGCACCGCTTTTGCGGTCCGGCCCTCTCATCTGCGGAGGCCACTAAGCCACCCAACCGCTTCTGCAGTCATAACCCCACTTCTACGGGCGCGCTTCTGTGCAACAAAACCCGCTTCTGCGGACCAGCCTCAAACTCCCGCGTCCGCTTCTGCGACCCCCCAAGTGCAGGTGCGAGTTCGCACCTGCGGAACACCTTCCGCATCTGCGCTCCACATCCCCCAGTCCAAAATTTTGCATCTGCGCAACTTCGCCCGCACTTGCGATCAAATCTCCGCAGGTGCGGTTACACCAGCAGAGGCCTGCTTCAGCCATGCACCAAGTCCCTTTTTCTATCTGTTAGCCATCCGGAATCCACCTGAGACCCCCAGAACCTTATCCAAACATACCAACAAGTCCTAAAACATCATACGAACTTAGTCGAGCCCTCAAATCACATCAAACAACAATAAAAACACGAATCACCCTCCGATTCAAACTTAATGAACTTGAAAATTTAAATTTCTACAACTGATGCCGAAACCTATCAAATTACGTCCGATTGACCTCACAATTTGCACACAAGTCATAATTTACATTACAGACCTACTCCAACTTCCGAAATCAGAATCCGACCCCGATATCAAAAATTCCACTATATGTCAAAATCTCCAAAAATTTGAGTTTCGCCAATTCAAGCCTAAATCAGCTACAGACCTCCAAAACACAATCCGGACATGCCCCTAAGTCCAAAATCACCCAACGGAGCTTACGAAATCGACAAAACTCCATTCCAGAACCGTCTTCACACAGTTCTGACTGCGGACAAAATCTTAAAACTTAAACTTCCATTTAGGGACTTAGTGTCCCAAAATACCCCAAAACAATAAAACAAAATCTCCCGGCAAGTCACATAAGCTAAAAATAGATACAGGGAAATCATTAAATAGGGGATTGGGGCTATAACTTTCAAAATAATCGGCCGGGTCGTTGCATCTTCCCCCTCTTAAAATAATCGTTCATCCTCGAACGAGCATAAAGACATACCTGAAGTGGTGAAAAGATAAGGATAACGGCTGCTTATATCCTGCTCGGTCTCCCAAGTTACCTCCTCGACCGGCTGACCCCTCCACTAAACCTTCACGGAAGCAATGTTTGACCTAAGCTTTCGAATTTGCCTATCGAAAATAGCCACTGGCTCCTCAACATAAGATAGATCCTTGTCCAACTGGACTGAGCTGAAATCCAGCACATGAGACGGATCGCTGTGATACTTTCGGAGCATAGAAACATAGAATACCGGATGAACGTTTGCTAGACTGAGAGGTAAGGCAAGCTCATAATCAACCTTTCCAACTCACCGCAGCACCTCAAATGGACTAAGGAACCTTGGGCTCATCTTGCCTTTCTTCCCGAACCTCATAACGCCCTTCATAGGCGAAACCCGGAGCAAGACCCGCTCTCCAACCATGAACGCAATATCGTGAACCTTCCGATCTGCATAACTCTTCTGTCTGGACTGGGATGTGCGAAGTCGATCCTGAATCACCTTCACCTTATCCAGGGCATCCTGGACCAAGTCTATACCTAATAATCTAGCCTCACCCAGCTCGAACCAACCCACTGGAGACCGACACAGCCTACCATACAAAGCCTTATACGGTGTCATCTGGATGCTCGACCGATAACTGTTGTTATAGGCAAACTCCGCAAGTGTCAAGAATGGATCCCAAGAACCTCCAAAATCTATCACACACGCACGGAGCATATCCTCAAATATCTGAATAGTGCGCTCAGACTATCCATCCATTTGAGGGTGAAATGCTGTGCTCAAATCAACCCGAGTACCCAACTCCTACTGTACAGCCCTCCAGAGCCGTGATGTAAATCACGTACCCCGGTCAGAGATGATAGATACCGGTACACCATGAAGCCTGACAATCTCGCGGATATAAATTCGAGCCAACTGCTCGAAAGAATAGGTAGTCATCACAAGAATGAAATGAGCTGACTTGGTCAGCCTATCCACAATCACCCAAACTACGTCAAACTTCCGTTGAGTCCGTGTAAGTCCAACAACAAAATCCATAGTGATTCGCTCCAATTTCCACTCCGGAATTTCTATCTTCTGAAGCAATCCACCTGGCCACTGATGCTCATACTTAACTTGCTGGCAATTTAGACACCGAGCCACAAACTCCACTATGTCATTCTTCATTCTCCTCCACCAGTAATGCTACCTCAAGTCCTAGTACATCTTCATGGCACCCGGATGAATGGAGTATCGCGAACTATGAGCCTCCTGGAGAATCAACTCATGCAAACCATCCATATTAGACACACATATTCTGCCCTACATCCTCAATGTACCATCATCCCTAATAGTGACTTCTTTAGCATCACCGTGCTAGACCGTGTCCTTAAGGACAAGCAGATGGGGGTCAGCATACTGACGCTCCCTGATACGATTATAAAGAGAATATCGAGAGACCACACAAGCCAATACTCGACTCGGCTAAAAAATATCCAATCTCACAAACTGGCTAGCTAAGGCCTGAACATCCAACGCCATGGGCCTCTCTGCTGAAACTCTCTGCCCGGCGACTCAAAGTATCGGCCACCACATTGGCCTTCCTGGGATAGTACAAAATGATGATATCATAATCCTTAAGAAACTCTAACCACCTCCGCTGATGCAAGTTAAGATCCTCCTATTTGAACAGATGCTGTAAACTCCGGTGATCGGTGTAAATCTCATAAGGGACACCGTACAAATAGTGCCGCCAAATCATCAAGGCATGAACCATAGATGCTAACTCAAGGTCGTGGACAAGATAGTTCTTTACATGCACCTTCAGCTGTTTGGACGTGTAGGCAATCACCCTACCGTCCTGCATCAACACCGCACCGAGACCAATCTGCGATGCATCATAATATACAGTATAAGACCACGAACTTGTAGGCAATACCAATACTGGGGCTGTAGTCAAAGCTGTCTTGAGCTTCTGAAAGCTCTCCTCACACTCCTCTGTCCACCTGAATGGAGCACCCTTCTGGGTCAGCCTGGTCTTAGGTGCTGCAATGGATGAGAATCCCTCCACAAAACGGCGGTAATACCCCGCCAAACCAAGAAAACTCCGGATCCCCGTAGCTGATGACAGTCTAGGCCAACTCTGCACTTCTTCCACCTTCTTCGGATCCACCTGGATCCCATCACTCAATATTACATGACCCAAGAATGCCACTAATTCTAGCCAAAACTCACACTTTGAAAATTTTGCATATAATTTCTTTCCTCTTAAGGTCTGAAGCACAGTCATCAGGTGCTGCTCATGATCCTCCCGAGTCCGGGAGTACACCAGAATGTTGTCAATAAACACAATGACAAACGAGTCAAGATAAGGCCGGAACACACTGTGCATCAAGTTCATAAAAGTTGCTGGGGCATTGGTCAACCCAAAAGACATCACAAGTAACTCGTAGTGACCATATCGAGTCCTGAAAGCAGTCTTCAGGATATCTGGCTCCCGAATCTTCAACTGATGATAGCCGGAACGTAAGTCAATTTTGGAAAACACTCTAGCACCCTGTAACTGGTCAAATAAGTCATCAATACGAGGCAATGGATACATGTTCTTCACTGTAACTTTGTTCAGCTGGCGATAATCAATGCACACGCGCATAGAACCATTTTTCTTCTTCACAAACAAGACAGGAGCACCCCAAGGTGATACACTGGGCCGAACGAAGCCCTTATCAAGAAACTCATGTAAATGCTCCTTCAACTCAGGAGGAGCCATACGATACGGAGAAATAGAGATGGACTGAGTGCCCAACAACAAATCAATGCCAAAATCAATATCTTTGTCTGGCGGCATGCCCGGAAGTTCAGCTAGAAATACATCTGGAAAGTCCCTCACTACTGGAATTGACTCAACTGTGGGGGTATCAATACTGACATCTCCCACATAAGCTAGGTACGCATCACACCCCTTCTCAATCATTCGTTGAGCTTTAAGAAATGAAATAACTCTGCTGGAAGTATACTCTAAGGTACCTTTCCACTTAAATCGCAATCTTAGCGTGAAAATCAAGAATAGCATAATAGGGCGACAACTAGTCCATGCCCAAGATAACATTAAAGTCTACCATGCTGAGTAATAATAAATCGGCTATGGTCTCAAAACCACTAAGAGAAATCAAACACGACCAATACACACGGTACACAACAAGAAAATCTCCCACATGAGTAGACACATAAATAGAGGAACTCAAGGAACCCCGAGATACGCCCAAATACGGGGCACAATAAGAGGACACATAGGAATATGTAGAGCCTGGGTAAAATAATACTGATGCATCTCTATAACAGACCGGAAAAATACCTGTAATGACAGAGTCAGAAGCAACTGCGTCTTTACGAGTTGAAAGAGCATAATATCTGGCCTGACCTCCCCCTCTAGGGAGGCCTCGACCTCCCCGACCTCTACCTCTAGCTGGCTGAGTAGGTGGGGCGGTAGGTGGTGCTGGAATCATAGCCTGAGGACCTGGTGGAACACCTGGTGGCTGAGAAATCTGCGAAGGTGTACCCCTCCTAAGTCTAGGGCAATCCCTCACTATATGGCGGGTGTCACTACACTTAAAATAAGCTCTTGGAGAGCGTGGCTGCTGGGACTGGCTCAGGCAAGGTCTGCTGGACTGGTCGCTAAAAGCACCCCGAGCAGAAGGCACACTAGATACTTGCGGTGCATAATAAAGCTCCTGGGGCCTAGCAGGGGCTGGAAGAGTTGAATGAATGGGGCGACTCACATAACCCCTACTATGTCAAACTGCAGCTGGGGAACGAGTACCGATGTAAGTGCCAGACTCTCGAGACCTCTTGGCCTTCCTCTCCTTTCTATCCCGGGCAAGCATGCCCTCCAATCTCCTGGAAATACTCACAACCTGCTGATAAGAAATATCCATCTCCAACTCCCTGGCCATACTAATCCGAATACTGGGGTGGAGTCCCTCAATAAACCGACGAACCCTCTCTCGAACTGTGGCAACCAAGGCCTGTGCATGTCGGGTCAAATCACTGAAATGAACTTCATACTCTGACACAGTCATAGCACCTTGGCATAGCTGCTCAAACTCCACGTGGCATACGTCCCTGAGGCTCTGAGAGACATACTCTCTAAAAAACATGTCCGAGAACTGAGTACATATAAGTGAAGCTGCCTCATCCGGACTGCTTAACTCATAAGCACGCCACCACTGATAGGTAGCTCCTCTAAGCTGGAAGGTGGTAAAAGAAACCCCACTCGTCTCCACTATGCCCATAGTACGAAGAATACGATGACACTCCTCCAGAAAACCCTGAGCATTATCTATAGACAATCCGTTGAAGGCACGTAAGTGGTACTTCTTGTACTTCTCAAGTATGAGCTGCTCCACCTCAGAAGTGGCTGTCCTAGTCTCGTGCTGAACCGGAGCTACCGGCTGCATAGGGATGAACTTTGGGGCCCGGTCGACATGAGCCTGCTGCTCTGGAGTACCGGCGACGGGAGTCTGTACTCCTCCCCCGGCCTGAGATGTGGCAGGAGCAAGGGGAATCAATCCGGCCTGAGCCAAGGAGCTGAACATGCTCAGAAACTGGGCTAGAGTCTCCTAGAGAGCTGGTGTAGCAATAGGCACCTCAGGTACCTAACTTCCAGCTGGAGCTACTGGGGGCTCCTCTATAGCAGCTCGTGCGGGTTCTTTGGCTGCAGCGCGTGGACGTCCTCAGCCTCTACCCCGGCCCCGGCCTCTCGCGGCTCTAGCAGGGGGCGTGAGTGTCTGGTCATCAGATCCTCCGATATAGGTCCTCACCATCTGTGAAAAAGAATAGAATACAGAAGTTTAAAATTTTTTTGATGTCAACAAATTTTGCATGACAAGGAATCAAAGAAGTATAAATTTTCCTAACAGTTCCATAGCATCCCGATGATAAGTACAGACGTCTCCGTACCGATCCACTAGACTCTAATAAACAGGCTTGTGACTCACGACACCTATGAACCTAGAGCTCTGATACCAACTTATCACGACCCAAACTCCCTCCGTATAATGATGTGATGGCACCTAGTCTCTACGGCTAAGTAATCCTAACAAATTACGGAAAATAATAAAATAAAAGTAAAACTTGGCAACTAACAGTAGTGGATAACTAAATAACTAGTAACAATATCGCTCGGCATGTACAATAACCAATGCTCTATAAATACACAGTCTTCCCAAAACCTGGAACATCATAAGTCACAGGCTACAGAAGAAAACTAGTATCTCTATACACCAGATTCTAACAAAAGAAGTACGAAAGGTAAATGACATAGGAGAGAATTGAGGGGGACTCCAAGGTCTGCGGACGCGACAGATATACCTTGAAGTCTCTGTACAGCAGCAAGCACTCTCATCTTATAGCGGGACTGATAAGAAGTACCTGGATCTGCACACAAAAATATGTGCAGAAGAGTAACATGAGTACACCACAACGGTACTCAGTAAGTGCCAAGCCTAACCTCGGTCGAGTAGTGACGAGGTCAGGTCAGGACCACTGGTAAATAATAAATAAGGCAGGAGAATATACAGTATAATAAGAGACTAGAATTTAACAAAAGGAATCACAGCAAGGCAGCAGTACAACACACATGGGTAAACAGCAGGGGATCTCCCGAGATACTGTCTCGTATTCCCAAAATAAATATGCAGGGAGAACTCCCGAGGTACCGCCTCGTAGTCTTAAAAGTAAATATACAAGGAGAACTCCCGAGGAACCGCCTCGTAGTCTCAAAAGTAAATGTGCAAGGAGAACTCCCGAGGAACCGCCTCGTAGTCTCAAAAGTAAATGTGTAGGGAGAACTCCCGAGAAATCGCCTTGTAGTCTCAAAAGTAAACACACAACTCAAACCGATAAATACAATAGTTAACAACAAGATTTCTACAGTTATATTGATCAAGAATAAGGAAAAGCAGGGAATCATCTAGGCATGCTTCATAGTGTTCAAATAAGTAGTTAAAGCACGTATAGACGTGAAATTAGACTAAACATGAAAACTACACATATTAGAATAGCTCAAATAAGAATGAAAACAGACTAGTACTCATTTAAATGGTATAACTCAAATTAAAGGAAAAATATGTTGCTACTCAGTAAAATAAATCCCGTGTACGTACTCGTCACCTCACGTACACGGCACTCACATATCACAACAGTACCAAATCCTAAGGAAAATTTTCCCGCACAAGGTTAGGCAAGCCACTTACCTCGAACCAAGCTCAATCAATCGGTAACAATGCCTTTTCCATGAATATCCAACTCTGAATAGCCCAAATCTAGCCAAAATAATTACATATCATAAATACAACTATAATAGACTAATCTAATTAATGAAATCAAGACTTTAACAAAAACAAATATACTATAAAGTTAGTATGAAAAACGTCGTATGTGACATAGCAAAAAGAATCAAGATTTGTTTTCTCTCGGCGCAATTGCACCTCACCGAAAATGAGAGGAAGAGGGAGGTCTAAGAAGAAAAACAACAAAACACCAGTAATAGAACGAAAACTCACAGATATCATCACGGGAGAGCAAGGAAAATAAAATGCAAAATCTAAAAAAAAAGTACAAGAGGAAGATCTGGATCTGGAAAATGATAATGATCTAAATTGGCCAGATCTGAGTAGTAATCGACTGAACTCAGCAATACTGATGATCCCAGTCACTCAATTGACACCTAAAGTGTGTATCGCTGATCGCAATTGGAGGAGCGAGTACGAGTAAAACACAGAACAATGGAATAGTAACTTTAAGCATGCCAAAGGAATAGAGGAATAGAACAGGAAATGTTGAGATCGATACTGAGAAACACATGCGTGAGAAGAAAGCAATGCCAACTGGAAATGGGGGAAGATCCTGGGCTGGTTTGCTTCATGAAAATAAATTTGCAGCAAAGGGAATGAACCTATCGTATATCCCACCGGTGAGACAGGACGGGGAAGTTGTAGTGCAATTACTAGAATAGGACATAGTTGAGGAAAATTAGAAGTGGAATCGAGCAATAATCCTGTACGTGGTTGGAAATACTCCAACTATTGGGGCAATTGAACGATTCATAGCAGGCCAGTGGAGTAAGATAAGAAAACCAAAGGTACTCTTCCATAACGATGGGTATTTTATAATTCTGATGAACAACTATGAAGATAGGGATGAAGTGTTAATGAATGTCCCGTATACTATGAACAACAGACCAATATACTTAGACCATGGATAGATGGATTTGATTTCAATGAGGAAGTGCTTAAAACCATTCCTCTATGGGTCAAATTCCCAAAGCTTCCACTGAACTACTGGAGTAATCAGGCCATAACCAAAATTGGGAGCGGTATGGGTAAGCCCTTATATGCTGATGCATGTACCACAGTGGCTGATAGAGTATCATATGCTAGGGTGTTAATTGAAATGGATATCACTAGGCCACTACCAGGATCAATCAAACTATATGATCCCAAGGGAAAGGTGATTGAACAGCTGATACAATATGATTAGAATCCTCAATACTATCAGACATGTTGTCAAATAGGACATTCATGTAAAGACCAACAGAAGCAGAACCACGAGGGAAGACAACAAAGTGTTCCAGTACAGAAACAGAAACCAGAATGGAGAATAGTGTGGGTACTTGATCCTAAGGTGGATAAAATTGATGCACACGGTAGATTTCTGGATCAAGTGGAATCAGAAGGTGGTGAGGTGCAGAGAAAGTAGAAAAATGAAGAACAATGGCAGATGGCTAGGGGAACGTCTGCAGCAAAGAAGAACATGGGAGCTGTAAATAAGAATGAGGTAAATATTGGCAATGCCTTCAAAGCTCTTGTTGATACAGCACAAAAGATTGTGCAACTTTCTGAAGCTTAAGAGAAAATAAGGTAGCCTAGTGAAAGGAATAGAGGTGGTGAATATACTATAACAAATATATGATGATGAATATCATATCATGGAATGTTAGGGGTCTGAATAAAGTGTATAAGGAAAAAGAACTCAAAATATTTAGTAGGTAGAATAATGTGGTACTAATGGCTATTCTAGATAATAGAGTCAAGGAACCTAATGCTAATTCAATAATAAAGAAGGTGTTTAATAACTAGAAATGGATAGCAAATTATGATGCAACTCCAGGAGACAGAATTTGGGTAGTATGGGATCAAACAAAGGTAGAGTTTGAGGTATATCAAGTGCATAAGTAATACATTGTAGGACAGGTGACCATGAATCAGAACAGAACCAAGTTTAACATTGGAGCTGTAAATGGACTACATACTATACAAGATAGGAAGACATTATGGGAGGACCTGAGGAGAACTATGGATGGAATTAGTGGACCGAGTTTAATAATGGAAGATTTTAACACTATCCTATCTAGTGAGGATAGAGTGCAAGGGAGTGCAGTACAAGAGACTGAGGCGAGAGATTTCAAAGGCTTCATAATGGATGCTGGACTAGATGAACTCAGAACTGTGGGTAGAAAGTTCACTTGGACAAACAACCATGTTCACGGTAGAATTGATAGAATTCTAGTAAATGCAGAGTGGATTCAAAAATGGCCTGCCATAGAGGGGATTATAATGAACCCTGGGTTCTCTGATCACTGGCCTTTGAGAATAATCTTTGATGACACTAATCAAACTGGAAGACGACCGTTCAAGTTCCTAAACTGTTTGGCAACTCACAAAGACTTTGATGACACAGTTAAGCTTTGTTGGACAAAGAGGCAAAAAGAAAATATAATGTTAAAGGTATGAAATAAGCTCAAAATGCTAAAGGGAGATCTGAAGCAGTTGAATAGTCAAGAATTTAGCAACATTGGGCATAAGATTCAAGCAGCAAGAACTAAACTGGAAGGTATACAAGCTCAAATGCTAGGTCCAGGAACTGACATTGAGGTAATAGCATAAGCAAAGATTGCAAAACTTGAATTGGCTAAATGGCTAGAGGTGGAGGAGAGTGTATTGAAGCAGAAATCAAGAATCGAATGGCTCAAATTAGGGGATTCAAACACATCATACTTCCATGCCTGTGTGAAAAATAGCCAAACAACAAATCATAGAGGCAGACTAGTCAACAGTACAGGGTAAATACTCCAGAGTACAAATGAAGTGGAAGAGGAAATACTGAACTTCTACAAGAAGTTACTTGGCACAACAGCCTCACAATTACCAGCGGTCAACATAGAAATCATGCAGAAGGGCTATATGTTGAGCAGGCAACAACAACTATAGCTAATCAAGCCAGTCACAAGAGAGGGAGTAAAGAAAGCAATACTGGACATTGATGATAGCAAAACACCGGGATGCGATGGATATAATTCATTTTTCTTTAAGAAGACATGGCATATTCTGGGTGATGAGGTAACTGAAGCAGCGATGGAGTTCTTTGAAAATGCAGAAATGTGTAAAGCCATCAACTGCACCACCATTACCCTGATTCCTAAAGTAAATAATCCAACTAGAATAAAAGAGTTTAGGCCTGTATCTTGCTGCACTGTGCTCTATAAGATAATATCAAAAATTCTAACAACAAAATTGCAAGGAGCTATGCCAGACCTAACTGACAACTGCCAAACAACTTTTGTACCAGGAAGAATGATCACATATAACATCATTATGAGTTATGAATTGGTTAAAGGCTACCGGAGGAAGAACATATCACCAAGATGTATGCTTAAGATCGATATGCAGAAAGCTTATGATTTTGTGGAATAGGTATATATTGAGCAGGTGATGAAATTGCTGGGATTTCCTAAAAATTTTATAAAGTGGATAATGGTATGTATTAGCACAGTTACTTATTCTGTTATAATCAATGGCAAGCCAACCAAGCCATTTGAGGCAAGAAAAGGACTTAGACAAGGGGACCCCTTATCACCCTTGCTATTTGTGATGGCCATGGAGTATCTATGCAGACTGCTGAAGCCACTAAAGGAGAACAAGGAGTTCAAATTTCACCCAAAATATGTTAAAGTCAACCTAGTGCAATTGGGATTTGCTGATGACTTACTGCTATTCTGTAAAGGAGACATACAATCGGTCAAGATCCTGGACAAATAGTTTCAAACTTTCTCTACAGCATCAGGGCTAATTGCAAGTCCAAATAAAAGCTGCATCTACTTTGGAGGAGTGGACAACATGACACAATAGAATATTATGGACATGTTAGGATACACTAAAGAAGAATTACCTTTCAGGTACCTAGGAGTCCCTTTGAGCACAAAGAGGCTGACAACTATGCAATGTGAACCCCTAATTGATAGAATGCTGAGCAAGATAATAAAGTTTTTGTCATATGCAGGCATAGCAATGCTAATCAAGAGTGTACTAGTGACAATTCAGACATTCTGGGCTCAAATATTTATTCTGCCAAAAACGATCATACAGTTCATAGAAACAATATGTAGGAGATTCTTATGGTCGGGGAGTGCTGAACCTACCAAGAAGGCATTGATTGCCTGGGATAAATTGTGTGCTCCAAAGGTAGCAGGAGGCTTAAACTTCATCAATGTGTAATTGTGGAACAAAGCAGCTATATGCAAGCTCCTATGGAACATTTACACGAAGAAGGAAAAACTGTGGGTCCAGTGGATACATGCTTACTACATAAAGGGGGATACTATATGGAACACAGAACCAAAGAGTGCATCGTGGGTTATCCAAAAGATTTTCAAGGCAAAAAAACATTTTGAGGATGCTGGATATACAGAAGAGGAGGTGTCCAAGATAGAGAAGTTCTCTGTGAAGCACATGTACAAAGGAATGCAAGGGGAATTTCAAAAGGTGTCATGGAGGAAATTAATTTGCAATAACCATGGACTTCCAAAGTGGATATTCACATTAAGGTTGGCAATACAATATAGGCTAGCTACAAAATAAAGGCTAGCAAGATGGAGGATCATAGAAGACAAAACACGCTCACTTTTTCAAAGAGAGAATGAAACTATACAACACTTGTTCTTTGACTGTGAAATGCCAGCAGCCATATGACAGAATCTTTTACACTGGCAAGGCATTAAGAGAACAACGAAAGATTGGCAGGAAGAACTAAAGTGGATAGAAAGGGTGGCTAAAGGGAAGAGTGCAGGAGCAGCAATATGCAGAATGGTACTAGCAACAGCAGTTTATCACATTTGGGAAGCAAGGAATAATGCCATCTTCAAGAAGAAGAAGAGTACTGCAAATGCTATTATCAGATTGATCATCCAAGAAATACTATTAGAGCCAAGATCTTCCCGAAGTTAGATAAATGCTTGAATGTTCTGAATTGGTACCCAGATAGAGTCTAGGTTGAAAAGGCAGTAAGAGAGGAATGTAGTAAGGATATATATCTCCTAGCTGGGGCTTCATGTCCAGTAGGAGCTTTGATAGAAAGTCTTCAATTTTTGATAGAGTGTAAATACTTATACTTGGTAAATAAAAATTTTTAATTACCCAAAAAAATGTCTTTAACAAAAATTTCGAAATCAGTCCTAAAAGGTCGACCCGCGCTCACGTATTAAAATCAGATAAGAGTTATAAAATACGAACACCCACTCGACCACGAGTTCACCCATACTAAAATTACCATAATCTGATACCAATTCACCTCTCAATTCCTCAAATCAACTCACCAAATCCCTAACCTCCAACTCCAAATTTCCACCTTAAATACATACTAACTATATGGGAAAATAAATGGGGAAGCAAATTATTGATAAAAAATAAGCACAAGGGACTTACCTCAAGAAATCCCTCGAAAATGCTCTCACAAATCGCCCTAAACCGAGTTTGCAAAGTCCAAAATGACAATAATCACGAAGCTCTTCGGGTTTAAACATTGCCCAGGCTTCTCGCTTCTGCGGTCACATTAGGCACTTCTACGGCACCGCTTTTGTGGTCCGTCCCTCGCATCTTCGGAGGCCACTAAGCCACCCAACTGCTTCTGCGGTCATAACCCCACTTCTGTGGGCGCACTTCTGCGCAATAAAACCCGCTTCTGCGGACTAGCCTCAAACTCCCCCGTCCGCTTCTGCGACCCCCAAGCGCAGGTGCGAGTTCGTACCTGCAGAACACCTTCTGCATCTGCGCTCCATAGTCCCCAGTGCAAACCTTCGCATCTGCGCAACCTGGATCGCACCTGCGATCAAAGCTCTGCAGTTGCGGTTACACCAACAGAGGCCTACTTCAGCCATGCACCAAGTCCCTTTTTCGACCCGTTAGCCATCCGGAATCCACCCGAGGCCCCAGGGACCTCAACCAAATATACCAACAAGTCCTAAAACATCATACGAACTAAGTCGAGCCCTCAAATCACATCATACAACGCTAAAAATATGAATCAGCCTCCGATTCAAACTTAATGAACTTGGAGCTTTAAATTTCTACAACCAATGTCGAAACCTATCAAATTACGTCCGATTAACCTCAAATTTTGCACACAAGTTATAATTGACATTACGGTCCTACTTCAACTTTCGGAATCGGAATCCGACCCCGATATCAAAAAGTCCACTACCGGTCAAAATCTCCAAATATTCGACGTTCGCCAATTCAAGCCTAAATTAGCTACAGACCTTCAAAACACAATCCGAATATGCCCCCAAATCCAAAATCACCCAATGGAGCTAACGAATCTAACGAAACTCTATTTCGGAGCCGTCTTCACACAGTTTCCGACTACGGACAAAATCCTAACACTTAAACTTCCGTTTAGGGACTAAGTGTCCCAAAACACCTCTAAAACCAAAACAAAACCTCCCGGCAAGTCACATAAGCTGAAATAGATATGGGAAAAGCAGTAAATAGGGGATCGGGGCTATAACTCTCAAAAAGAACGGTCGGGTCATTACAGAAGCCTCCCAAATCTCTCAAGTCTCCTCTGTTCATCATCTGCCATAACAGGGACTACCGGGGCCTGAGTAGCTGCAACTGCTGGGCTGGTAGTGCCCCCGGTATCTGAAGTCCCTACACTACATGATCTGGAGTACGGGCAACCGGGGTATGAGTACCTCCCCTGGCCTGAGAAGTGGCAGGTGCAGCCTGAGCTGAAACCACCTGAGCAAGGCCAGTGCAAACTGTCAATATCTGGGCCAGAGCCTCCTGAAATCCTGGAATCACAATGGGCGCAGGTGGTGCTTGAACTGGTCCCGCCGGCTCAACCATATCTGGAATCTGCTCCTGAGCTGGAGCAACTGGTGGGGCTACAGGTGCTGCTCTAACTGTTGCACGAGCTACACCTCAACCTCGACCTCTACCTCGGCCCCGACCTCTACCACAGCCCCGACCTCTCGCGGCCCTAACCGGTGGCACTGGTGGCTGACCGTCCGATCCGGTAGTATGTATTCTCACTATCTGTGAGACATTAGAATAATAGAATTTTAGTTTTTGGAATCAACAAGTTCACATGACCGAATACAAGAAAGTAAAATTTTCCTAAGAGTTCGACAGCCTCTCGAAGATAAGTACAGACGTCTCCGTATCGATCCGCAAGACTCTACTAAACCTGCTCATGACTCGTGAGACCTATGTAACCTAGAGCTCTGATACCAACTTGTCACGACCCAAAATTTCACTTGTCGTGATGGCGCCTAACTCAATACTAGGCAAGATGATAATCCCAATGAACCACCATATCTTTTAAATTTGAAAACATAATAATTAAATTCAGCTGACGAAATCTTACAATTACAAATATAAACACTCCCAAAACCCGGTGTCACTGAGTACATGAGCATCTAAATGAATACAAAGTCTGACTGATAAAAATTACCGTCTGAAATATAGAACAGTATAATAAAATAGGAAGGGAATCAAGTTTGCGGACGTCAAGCAGCTACCTTGATAGTCTCCAACAACAATAACTCTGAAATCTAGCAGACGTCGTATCCGGGAGCACCTGGATCTGCACACGAGGTGCAAAGTGTAGTATGAGTAAATTTTCACCTGAATTCGCAGGTACAGTCCAATACATAAATAATGGTACAGAAATGTAGGCATGCTTTCAAGTTCAACAGTTAAACTCAGTACAAGCAAAATAGATCAATATTGCATGATATGAGGAATGTGACATCTCAGTGGAAAGACTTCCTGTACTACTGGTCACAAATCATTCGGTCACTCGGTACTGGCTATGGCCAATCCAGCCCGGGGATATTCTATCCCATATATATATATTCACATTGACTGACAGTTAGTCCCTCAGTACCATATAAGGCCAATCCAGCCCTGGGATAATTTTCCCCCACATGTAAATGATACGGACAAGATCTATGTCCAAGGAAACTTCATTACAATATAAATAAATAAGGCAAGACCATTCCCTGGGAAGTCCATCCCGAATATATATATAATAATCTACGCTAACTAGGGGTGTGTACGGACTCCGGAGGGGCTCCTTCAGCCAAAGCGTAATATAAAGCCGATATGGCCTACTACACGCGGGCAGTCCCGATCCATATAATAAATAAGCCTATAAGGTATGCTGCAGGCGGGCAACCCCGATCCATATAATAATAAAACCTATAAGACCTGCTGCAGGCGGGCAGCCCCGTTCCATATAATAATAAAGCCTATAAGGCCTGCTGCGGCGAGCAGCCCCGATCCAGAACAATAAAGCCTATAAGACCTGTTGCGACGAGCTGCCCGATCCCATAATAATAATAATAATAATAATAATAATAATAATAATAATATATAAAGCCAATATGGCCTGCTGCGACGCGCAACTCGATCCCATAAATATCCTCACAATAGATGAATATGACAAAATGTGAAATGTACACTTTTAGAATAATTAATTCAACAGCAACATGACCCCATGGGTCCCAAAAATATCGGCACGTAGCCTAAACATGCACGCCCACACACTCGTCACCTAGCATGTGCGTCACCTCCAACAATTTATATAACACAACATTTAGGGATTCATACCTTCAGAACCAAGGTTAGAAATATTACTTACCTCAATCCGTTTAATTCTTTACTCCGCTATGACTTTGCCTCACAAATTTACCTCCGAAAGCCTCGTATCTAGTCACAATTAATTTGATTCAGTTAATACAAATTATAGGAATTTATACCATATGAAAATACTAATTTTCCAACAAAGTTCGAAATTTAACTCAAAAATCGCCTATGGGGCCCACATCTCGGAATCCAACGAAACTCACAAAATCTGATAACTCATTCGATTACGAGCTCAACCATATTAATTTCACTCAAATCCGAGTCCAAATCGGTATTCAAATCCCAAAAATTTATTTTATGAAAATTTTATATTTTCCCCAAATTTGCATCTCAAAATACTAATTGGATGATGAAAACAATGATATATTCATGTATATTAACCAAATCCGAGTTAGAATCACTTACCCCGATGAATTTCTTGAAAAATCCACGAAACATTGTCACAAACCGAGCTCTCTAGGTCAAAAAATAAAATAATATCCTAGGCCTCGGTTATATAGTACACCCTCTAACCTCCCAATGTGCGGTCCGCACATTTTCAAGTGCGGTCGCACATTTCCAAGTTCCGCTGTCGCACAAAAATTGTGCGGCTGCACATCACTGCCTCTCCACTACCAGGCTTCAGTAAATTGGCCATGACATTTTCTATAGATATCCAAATGATGAGTTCTTTACCTTTCTGGAAACTAGACACGAAGGGCTACAACTTTCGATTTGAATTATCTCCAAAGTCCTTGTGGATCAAAAGATATAAGATTCCGAAGTCGGGCTAGCGAACCTGCAGAACACCGTGAAGTGTGGCCGCAGACAAAATTGTGCGATCCGCATTTTTCCTCTGCGGTCCGCACATTTTCGTCTGCTTCAGCACTTTTTCATATGCTACAGCCCTCAAAAATGCGCCTCAGCACATGAAATTGTGTGGTCCGCACTTCCAACATTCCAGAACAACATCAGAGTGCTGAAATACCCGGACTCGCTCAAAACTCACCCCGAAACTCATCCAAGGCCCCCGGGACCTCAACCAAAGATACCATCAAGTCCTAAAACACCATACGAACTTGGGCGAACCCTCAAATAACCTCAAACAACATCAAAAATATGAATTACACACGTAGATAATGCATTGCTTTGTTATGCATGGCTTCTTTCATGAAAGTTTGTAGCAAATAAACACCAAACTCTAAAAGTTCGTTCGAATCAAATATCAAACTTTGCGAATAAACGATTGACTCAAGCCAAACGGTAACTACATTACAGATCTGTTAAACTATACATAATGTTGGCTAAAGGATCCAAATTTATTTAAAAGAAGCAATGCATAACATCTAATGGAAAAACGATCATTCACCCATGTGTTCACGCTAAACAATAAATATTTCACCTAATTGTAATTTAATCAATATTTTTTTTATCTATTCACTATTATTTGACTTTATTTTTGAGCTGCATCTTACTAATTTTTATCTTCCCTTTGACTGTGTCTTTCTTTAGTATAATGCATGTTTAATTTGCGCCTTGTGCTATCTATCATTGTTTTAACCTTAATTAAACATGTGGTATTTATACCAAGTCTAAAGTTATGTCATGTACTGGTAAAATAACAGATTGTCTATATACAATTGCAAAAAAACTTCACATTTGAATTAGTAGATCAAGTCCAATATTATTGCATCATAAGTAATCGGCGCATATCCTTTGAAGATCATGCTAAATGTAAGAAATTTACTATCAACCAATGGAAGTGCAAGCTTTCATAAAATAAGGAAACTTGAGAACATATTATAATTTTATATCAGTGAGTATTTGAAATTATACTTTGTTTGGGACCATCACCTTTATGAATGGTATCGCTATAACATTAACTTGATTTTTAAGATAAAATACTTCTCACAAAAATCTTCATCAAAATATTTTTTTCAGTATAATTTTATTTAATAAGACGAAATACAAATGAATTCTTAAACAAAGAAGGCTATATTGTAGTGAAATGATAATGGGTTAATGCGCATTTGCGTTCATATATGCACGCATCAAATTAATAACATCAACTCATGAACAAAAAGATATAACTTAATCTTTTGGAGAGTATTATATCATTCAAATCCGACCAAAGTCATTAGCGAAGTTATAACACAATTCACAAGGTGGAGTTACATAAAAATGTGAAAACCAACCATTCTTAATATATGAGTTATCTTCGATAATTACTGTTTCAAAATCACATGAGTAATAATATCTCAAAGTTGGTTACAAAAAATATTAAAAACAAAAAGTGCCGACTCGCCATCAAGCCTAAGAAACCCAAACCCAAATTAAATCTTATTGTTTAAAGCTATTCAATCTCCAATTCTTTTTTATCCTAATTCTTAACGAAAGGGTATGGTGACAAATGATATATTATATGGTTATTCTTGATATTAATATCGTTTCATCTTATGGGTATTTCATGTTATGTTAGAAAATTGTTTTTCTTGGCTGTTTTATTCCTATTGTATGGTATTTATGAAGATGTTTAGGAAGATAGTTGGAAAACACAAGAAGGAATCATACCTTACACAAGTCTTTAAAATAATATTATTTCATTCAAAAAAAAAAGAAATATATATATAAACAGTTGCCATGTAATTTTTGAAGGCAACGTGGTATCTTCAAACCGGGCTTATTGCTATTGATTTGATGATCCCTATAGGATGTGGTCAGTGAGAATTAATTATTGGGGACAGACATACCGGTACAAGAATTAGTAAAAAAAAAGTAGCAGAACTGATAAGTTATGTGTCCTGCTATGTTTTGATTAGCTGACAAACTTAATGTTAAGAACCAGATGGGAACCTGTTCCACATCCTCTAAGTGCTCAAAGATCAACAAGTCTCAAGTCTGGGACATACTCCAACTTTCAGAGTCCAAGAAATAACAGAGGGAACAGATCGATATCAGTTCCTTTGCTGACTGTACCAGTCAACTCCCCACAGCTGTAAGTGACTATAATTGTTCCTCTGCACATACGCAACAGTGCAAATAATGGAGCAGTCACTTTATGGGGAATGCCCTTGTACCAAACATGCTTACATCATTCAAGTGATGTCACTTGTGCAATATTAACATGAAGGAAAGGAAAAACAACACTTGCACACTCTAGAATTCATCAAGATTTCTCTCAAGTGTATTACCAACCCGCAAGTGACCTTCAAGACGTCAAGAACAAAGAGCAACATAACGAAGAGCCAGTTTCCAGCATTGAGTCATCATATGTCCTTGGTTGTGTAGCACCTTTGTCAAAGCAACTTACTTGTAATTCCTACTTAGTTTAGTTAGAAACATTGTGTAGGAAACCATTATAAATTAGAAACCCTTGTGTTTGTGTCTTGGCTAGAGTTAGTTGAGTTGTAAGTCTTTGTAATAGAATTATTACAAAGTAGCTTGTAATAGAGTTGTTACAAGTTAGTGAGGGATTAAGAAGTTAATTCCTAGGTTACAATAGGTTGTAATCTAAAGTTTGCTCAGTAGTGAAGTTGAAATCCTACAAGGGTAGGTCGTAATTTTTAATCCCGTGAGCTGGGAGTTTTTCACGTAAAATTTCTTTGTGTCATTTACTTACTGCATTGTGCGTGTGTTCTGTGGGAACTGATAGAGAACCTGGTTCTCTATATAATTTGGTGGACCCTTAATTTCTACCAAGAACAAAAAAATAAGTCTTGAGAAATTTACTTCAACTTTTTTTCAAATATAAGAAGAAAAAAAAAAGCAAGCAATAAAAAAGAAAAAATAGAAAATATACCATACTTGAGAACTCAGAAAAACAGTCACGTTAGAGCTCCTCTTTTTAACCAGAATTGTACCAAATGATGACACTCCAATACGTAGTAATAATTGATAATGTAATGACTCAACCTGTCATTTTCATTTTTAGAACCCCATTTCTCTAAATAAAACTCTTTGTATGTGCTCTTATTAATTTATGACGTGCGGGGTAGTTGGTTCAGAATTTTGAAAGTGATCGGGTTGAAATCGGAACAATTGATTCCTTAGTTTGGCTTTAAAAGGCTAAGTTTGACTTCGGTCAACATTTTGAGGAAACGACTGCGGAATCGGGATTTGACAGTTCCAATAGGTTCGTATGATGATTTCGGACTTGGGCATATATTCGAATCGGGTTTTGGATAACCTGGGAGCGTTTTGATGCTTAATAGTGAAAATTAACTATTTGAAGGTTTAAAGTTCTTTAAATTTAGTTTGGAATAGGTTTTGGAGTAATCGAGGTCCGTTTGAAATTATGAGTTTGGTAATAGTTCCATATGGTGATTTAAGACTTGCACGCAAAATTTGGTATCATTCCGAGTAGTATAAGTATATTTCGGCGCATTCGTTGTAAGTTTGAAAAATTTGAAAATTCTAAGTTGAATCAATCTGGTTTGGGGTATGATTCTTAGATTTGATGTTGTTTTACACTCCTCGAGAGTTTGAGCGAGTCCGTTTTATGATTTCAAACCTGTTGGTATGTTCGGGTGGAGCCCCGGGGGCCTCAAATATTAACCGGACGAGGCTCAGACTAATTTTGGAATTTTGAAGAAGAGCTAAAGCTTCCAGCTTCTGGTATGATCGCACCTGCGCATGGGCAGCCGCATGTGCGAGTTCGCAGGTGCGAGCCACCAGCCACAGGTGAGAAGAGGAGGAGCAGGTCTGCCACCGCAGGTGCGGAACTTAGGGCGAACATGCGAACGCACAGGTGCGAGGCAGGGTGCGCAGGTACGACGCTGGTCCAGGCGAGTGAAACTCGCACCTGCGAGGAACTTCCGCAGGTGCGAAGCCGCAAGTGCTGTCACTCCTTCGCAAGTGCGAAAAGCCTGCTTGGACAGAACCTTCAAAAGGGCGAAGCTCAGTCCATTTTTGTCCTTTTTCTTCCATGTTTGGGCAATTTTAGAGCTTTTTGAGAGGGGATTACAATTAACAACTTGGAGGTATGTTAATTCTACACACCTTGAGTTAAATACATAGATTATGTGTAGATTATAACCGGTAAATCTTAAAAATCAAGGGTTTAGATGAAAAACATAGTTTTGTATAAAAAATGAGATTTTAACCACGAAAATGGTTATGGAATGGGTAGAAATTATATATTTAAGTTCTTGAGATTATGGGTAACGTTTTTATCTGAATATATTTGGAATCCGGACACGTGGGCCCGGGGTAAATTTTAGACATTTTACTATTTTGGGTTGGGTTAATTAATTCAATAGCTTAAATTCGAATTATTGAACACGTATTAATTATTTTGTATAATATTTAGATAGTTTCGGATTTTTCGGCATCGAATTGAGAATTTAACGCGACGTGGTGATCGGAAAGTGGACTTTGAGACAAGGTAAGTCTCTTGTCTAATCTTGTGAGGAGGAATTTACCCCATAGGTGATTAAATTAATAATTATTGTTAATTGTGGGGGCTACGTACACACGAGATGACGAGAGTCCGTGCGTAGCTACTATCTATGCTAAAGTCCGGGTAGATTAGGACTCAAAGCATGAATTATGTATGTAAATTATATTCTTTATTTAATTAAATTATTTGAAATATATTTTGAATTGTTAGGGAAAGATAGTAAAAGATGGGAATCTCATATACTTAATTTTCTGCTTAAATTAATTAATTGTTAAAAGAAATTGTTCATCCTCTCGAATTAATCTTCTAATAAATACACTCTCATTCCGGAGGTACATAAGAAAATGTCCTCCTTTCTTGTGGAGCGGGCCGGACGCCTCGGCAGTATAGATGCATCTATGGATCGCGCCGTACATCCCTCGGCAGTGTACACGACACTCTGGATCGGGTCGTACGACCTCGGTAGAAATCGTGCCTAATAATTATAATAATTATACGATACCTTTTATTTTAATTGCAGTTTGCGAATTTAATTAATAGATTGGAAATTGTTGCATTTGAAGGAATTTAATTATTTCTACTGGTTAAATAAAATTATTGTTAATTCTGTGAATCATGTTGATTTAGATATTCTAGTTTTACTTTCATTATTATTATTGACCCTTAGTGAGTGTCAAAGTCGGCCACCTCGTCTCTACCCCTTCGAGATTAGGCTTGATATTTACTGGGTACACGTTGTTTACGTACTCATGCTACACTTGCTGCACTTTTTGTGAAGGACCCGAGACAGGTGGTATTGTTGGACCTATCGGCGCACACCCTCGATATCTAGAGGCTTAGTGGTGTGCTGCCCTTCTGAGCCATTCTGCAGCAACTAGTGCCTCTTCCTGAATTTTTATTATGTCTATTTCATTCCACACAGTATTTATAATTATTTTTTGTATAATCTACTAGATGCTCATACACTTGTGACACCAGGTCTTGACACACATACTGGTAGAATTTGGATTTGTATTATTTTCTTGGATTTAAATTAATCAGTATCTTTTCTATTTTCATTAATTATTGCTAGGAAAAGAATAAAATTACTTAGACAATTATTAAAGAATGATTGATATATGTTTACTTTATTAGTTAGCTTGCCTAAGTGTAGTGTTGGGCTCTATCACGATCTATAGGTGAAATTGGGTCGTGACAACATTGTATTAGAGCACTAGGTTCACGTAGCTCTCAGAAGTTATGATCGGGCCTAATAGAGTCTTGTGGAACGGTACAGAGACTTCTGTACTTATCTTCGAGAGGCTATAGTGTGTTAGGAAACTACCTTTCTTCATCTTCCATCGTGCAATTGATGTAGTACTAAATATCTTTTTCTTACTCTGTCACAGATGGTGAGAACGCACTCTAATGAGGCTCCAGACCAAGGAAGAGCTACTCCCCCAGTTGCTAGAGGCTGAGGCCGAGGGAGGGCTCCAGCCCGTGGTAGGGGACGAGGATGTCCCAGGACTATTCCAGTTATGCCACCAGTGGGTCCAGCAGAGAATCCCGTTATTGAGGAACATGGTAAGGTACCTGTGGCAGAGCCAGCTCCAGAGGACTTCACATATGCACCAGAATTTCTGGATGTCATGGGTCGTATGTTGCGGTTCATGGATACTATGACTCAGGCCGGTTTATTTACGGCAGGCCCAGCCATATCTCAGGCGGGCGGGGGAGCACAAACTCCGACCGCACAGGCTCATGGGCAGGTAGCTGCTGTATATCAGACCCAGGGTGCACTACCCGTAGGTGGAGCCCAGCCAGTGGCAGCAACTACACCTGAGCCCAAGCTAGCTGCAAACGCTGATCCGCAAAAACTATTGGATATATGGACTAGACTACATCCTCCTTTATTTGGGGGTGAGCAACATGAGGATCCCCAGGACTTCTTTGATTGGTGCAGGGATAGACTGTACAACATGAGGGTATTAGAGTCTCATGGGGTTGACTTTACTACTTTTCAGCTAGAGGGTAGAGCCTGTAGATGGTGGAACTCTTATCTTCTTGGCAGACCAGCAGATTCTCCTCCCATGACTTGGGACAGGTTCACCCGAATTTTCCTGGACAAGTATATTCCACCAACCCAGAGGGAAGAGTTACGGTTTCAGTTTGAGCAGCTCCAATAAGGTCAGATGTCAATGATCGATTATGAGGTAAGGTTCTCTGAGTTATCTCTCCATGCACTTATGATACTCCCTACTGAGGCAAAAAGAGTGTGGAGGTTTGTTGCGGGTTTACATACTGGTATTCAGGCCACTATGGCTCGAGAGGTTAAGATGAGTACTTTTTATGAGCTAGTCATGGAGATAGCCCAGAGGATTGAGGGTGTGCATCAGCGGAGCCGAGAGCAGGTTATGAGAGATAAGCAGTTTAGATATTCTGGAGATTTCAGAGGTGCTCCGTCTGGGGGTAGAGGTCAGTTCGGGAGAGGGCAGTCCAGCAGGCCCCCATATCCAACACCACCGTCTCCTCGGGGTGCTCCAGTACGACCTTATTTTAGTGCTATACTAGAGAGTTCTTATCGCCCACCTCCTATTCAGAGTTCTTCCAGTGGGTATTCAGGTCACTAGGGCCAGATTCTTAGTCAGCAGCCCATTGTACCGAAGAGTTGTTACGAGTGTGGGGATCCCAGTCACATGCAAAGATCCCCAGGCTTTGGGGTAGACCAGTGCAGCAGGGCCAGCAGCCTATGATCACCGCGCCAGTTGCTCCACCAGTCGTCCGACCACCAAGAGGTGGAGGACAAGTGGGTAGGGGCTGTCCTAGAGGTAGAGGTCAGCCAGGTGAAGGCCAGCCAATTGGCGCTCCAGCTCGGTTCTATGCTTTTCTGGCTAGACCAGATGCAGAGGCCTCAAATGCCGTGATTACAAGTATTATTTCTGTTTGCGGCAAATATGCCTTAGTATTATTTGATCCAGGATCTATATATTCCTATATGTCATCACTATTTGCTCATTTCCTGGGTGTTTCTCGTGAGTCCTTGAGTACTCCTGTTTATGTGTCCACTCCTGTGGGTGATTCTGTTATTGTGAATCAGATCTACCGATCCTGTATTATTATATTCTGTGGTTATAAAACTAGAGCAGACCTTTTATTACTTGAGATGGCTGATTTTGAAATTATCCCGGGCATGGACTGGTTATCTCCATATCATGCTATTCTAGATTGTCATGCCAAGACTGTTACCTTGGCTATTCCAGCATTGCCTAGGCTGGAGTGGAAGGGTTCATCTGTTACTGCATTTAATCGGGTTATTTCTTTTATGAAGGCTTAACACATGGTTGAGAAGGGTTGTTTAGCTTACCTAGCCTATGTTCGGGATACTACTGTAGAGATTCCGACTATTGATTCAGTGCCTGTAGTTCGGGAGTTCTCCAACGTATTTCCTTCATATATTCTAGGCATGCCACCAGATCGTGATATTGATTTTTGTATTGACGTGGCTCCAGATACCCAGCTTATATCTATCCCACCGTATCTCATGGCTCCGAAAGAATTGAAAGAATTAAAAGAACAACTTGAAGAATTACTAGCCAAAGGGTTCATCAGACCGAGTGTATCGCCTTGGGGTGCACCGGTATTATTTGTGAAGAAGAAGGATAAAACGATGCGAATGTGCATTGATTATCGTCAATTGAACAAAGTCACTATTAAGAACAAGTACCCGTTGCTGCGTATTGATGATATATTTGACTAGTTGCAGGGTGCTAGCGTGTTCTCTAAGATCGATTTGAGGTCGGGGTACCATCAGTTGAAGATTCGGCATTCAGATGTTTCGAAGACGGCTTTCAGGATTAGATATGGTCATTATGAGTTTCTGATGATGTCTTTCGGTTTAACTAACACCCCGACAACGTTTATGGATTTGATGAACATGGTATTCAGACCATATATTGATTCATTTGTCATTGTCTTCATTGATGATATTTTGATTTACTCGCACAACAAGGAAGAGCACGAGCAACATATGAGAGTTATGCTTCAGACGTTGCGGGAACAAAAGCTATATGCTAATTTCTCCAAATGTGAATTCTGGCTAGAGTCTGTAGCAGTTTTGGGGCATATTGTATCGGGCGAGGGTATTAAAACTGATCCCAAAAAGATTGAGGCAGTTCAGAATTGGCATCATCCCACTTCGGCGACTGAAATCAGGAGTTTCCTAGGTTTAGCAGGTTATTATCGTCGATTCGTGGAGGATTTTTCATCTATTGCATCACCTTTGACCAAATTAACCCAGAAGGGTGCTCCGTTTTGATGGTCCGATGATTGTGAGGCGAGCTTTCAGAAGCTCAAGACAGCATTGACTACAACACCAATGTTAGTATTGCCTTCCGGTTCGAGGATATATATAGTATATTGTGACGCTTCACGCGTTGGCTTGGGTTATATATTGATGCAGGAAGGGCGAGTTATTGCATATGTTTCACGTCAGCTGAAGCCCCACGAGAAAAATTATCCGGTGCATGATTTGGAGTTAGCTGCGATTGTTCACGCTCTTAAGATTTGGAGGCATTATCTTTATGGGGTGTCTTGTGAGGTTTACACCGACCATCGCAGTTTGCAGCACTTGTTCAAGCAGAGAGACCTAAATTTGAGGCAGCGCAGATGGCTGGAGTTACTGAAGGATTATGATATTACTATCCTATATCATCCGGGCAAAGCAAATGTGGTTGCAGACACCTTGAGTAGAAAGGCGGAGAGTATGGTTAGTTTGGCTTTCATTCCAACAGAGGAGAGGCCATTAGCTTTGGATATTCGGTCCTTGGCCAACAGACTTGTGCGACTGGATATTACAGAGCCCAACTGAGTTCTTGCATGTGTTCCTAATGTGGATGGATTGGGGAAAAATATCCTAGAGGAAGCACACAGTTCTTGGTATTCTATTCATCCAGGTGCTACGAAGATGTATCGTGACCTGAGGCAGCATTATTGGTGGCGACGAATGAAAAAGGACATAGTTGAGTACATAGCTAGATGTCTAAATTGCCAGCAAGTTAAATATGAGCACTAGAGGCCAAGTGGCCTACTTCAGCAGATGACTATACTGGAGTAGAAATGGGAACGCATTACTATGGACTTTGTAGTTGGGTTGCCGCGAACCTTGCGGAAGTTTGATGCAGTTTGGGTGATTGTTGACAAGTTGACCAAGTCGGCACACTTTATTCTGGTTGTGACTACGTATACTTCAGAGAGATTGGCCCAGATTTATATTCAGGAGATAGTTCGGTTGCACGGTGTGCCAATTTCTATCATATCAGATAGAGG
>AWOL01S0061221.1:47419-82783 GCA_000715115.1 Nicotiana otophora
TGAGGCTTTATATGGTCAGTGATGTAGTTCGCCCATCGGATGGTTTGAGCCCGGTGAGGCTAAGTTATATGGTACTGATTTGGTAAAGGATGCCTTGGAAAAGGTAAAGTTGATTAAGGAGCGACTTCGTGCAGCACAGTCCAGACAGAAGAGTTACGTGGATCAGAAAGCGCGTGACTTATCTTTTATGGTAGGTGAAAAAGTTCTCTTGAAAGTTTCGCCGATGAAGGGAATCATGAGATTTGGAAAAAAGGGGAAATTAAGCCCAAGGTTTATAGGCCCATTTTAGGTGTTGAGACAAGTTGGGGAGGTTGCTTACGAGCTTGCCTTGCCTCCCAGTCTATCAGGAGTACATCCGGTTTTCCATATATCTATGCTTCGGAAGTATCATGCCGACCTGTCACATGTGTTAGACTTCATCACAGTTCAACTAGATAAGAGTTTGGGATATGAAGAGGAGCCAATTGCCATTGTTGATAAACAGGTTCGTCAGTTGAGGTACAAGAGGATTTTTGCAGTAAAAGTCCAATGGAGGGGCCAACCAGTCGAGGAAGCGACTTGGGAGGCCGAGGAAAACATGTGGAGCAGATATCCATACTTATTCTGCACTTTAGGTACAATTCTAAACCCCTTTGAGGACGAACATTTGTTTAAGAGGTGGAGTATGTAATGACCCAACCGGTCATTTTGACTTTTAGAACCCCGTTCCCCTAAATAAAACTCTCCGTATGTGCTTTTATTAATTTATGACTTGCGGGGGTGGTTGGTTTAGAATTTTGGAAGTGATCGGGTTGAAATCGGAACAATTGGTTCCTTACTTTGGCTTTAAAAGGCCAAGTTTGACTTCGGTTAACGTTTTGAGAAAACAACCCCGGAATCGGGATTTGACGGTTCCAATAGGTTCGTATGATTATTTTGTACTTGGGCGTATGTTCGAATCGGGGTTTGAATAATCCGGGAGCGTTTTGACGCTTAATAGTGAAAATCAACTATTTGAAGGTTTAAAGTTCTTTAAATTTGGTTTGGAGTAGGTTTTGGAGTAATCGAGGTCCGTTTGAAATTCTAAGTTTGGGAATAATTTCGTATGTGATTTAAGACTTGCACGCAAAATTTGATGTCATTCAGAGTAGTATAAGCATATTTCAGCGCGTTCGGAGTAAGTTTGAAGAATTTGAAAATTCTAAGTTGAATCAATTTGTTTTGGGGTATGATTCTTAGATTTGATGTTGTTTTACACGTTCCGAAAGTTTGAGCGAGTCCTTTTTATGATTTCAAACCTGTTGGTATGTTTGGGCGGGGCCCCCGAATGTTAACAGGACGAGGCTCGGACCAATTTTGGAATTTTGAAAAAGAGCTGAAACTTCTAGTTTCTGGTATGATCGCACCTGCGCATGGGCAGCCGTAAGTGCGAGCTCGCAGGTGCGAAGAGGAGGAGCAGGTCTGCCACCGCAGGTGCGGAACTTTGGGCGCACCTGTGAACGCGCAGGTGCGAGACATGGTGCGCAAATGCGAAGCTGGTCGAGGCGAGGAAAACTTGCCCCTGCGAGAAACTTCCGCAGTTGCGAAGCTGCAGGTGCGGTCACTCCTTCGCAATTGCGAAAAACCTGCTTAGACAGAACCTTAAAACGGACGAAGCTCAGTCCATTTTTGCCTTTGTTTCTTCCATGTTTGGGCGATTTCAGAGCTTTTTGAGAGGGGATTTCAACTAACAACTTGGAGGTAAGTTAATTCTACACACCTTGAGTTAAATATATAGATTATGGGTAGATTATAATTAGTAAATCTTAGAAATTAAGGGTTTAGATGAAAAACCTAGATTTGTATAAAAATGAGATTTTAACCACGAAAATGGTTATGGAATTGGATAGAAATTATATATTTGAGTTCTTGAGATTATGGGTAACGTTTTCATCCAAATATTATGGAATTCGGGCACGTGGGATCGGGGTGAATTTTCCATTTTGGGTTGGGTAATTAATTCAATAGCCTAAATTCGAATTATTGAACACGTATTAATTATTTTGTATAACATATGGATAGTTTCGAATTTTTCGGTATTGAATTGAGAAGTTAATGCGACGTGGTGATCAAAAAGTGGACTTTGAGACAAGGTAAGTCCCTTGTCTAATCTTGTGAGGGGGAATTTACCCCATAGGTGATTAAATTAATAATTATTTTTAATTGTGGGGGCTACGTACGCACGAGGTGACGAGAGTCCGTACATAGCTATTATCTATGCAAAAGCTCGGGTAGTTTAAGACTCAAAGCATGAATTATGTGTGTAAATTGTATTCTTTATTTAATTAAATTATTTAAAATATATTGTGAATTGTTAGGAAAAGATAGTAAAAGATGGGAATCTCATATACTTAATTTTCTGCTTAAATTAATTAATTGTTAAAAAACATTGTTCATCCTCTCGAATTAATCTTCTAATAAATGCACTCTCATCCCGGAGATACATAAGAAAATGACCTCCTTTCTTGTGGAGCGGGCCGAACGCTTCGGCAGTATAGATGCATCTATGGATTGCGCCGCACGTCCCTTGGCAGTGTACACAACACTCTGGATCGGGCCGTACGACCTCAGCAGAAATCGTGCCTAATAATAATAATAATTATACGATACCTTTTATTTTAATTGCAGTTTGAGAATTTAATTAATAGATTGAAATTTGCTGCATTTGAAGGAATTTAATTATTTCTACTGGTTAAATAAAATTATTGTTAACTCTGTGAATCGTGTTGATTTAGATATTCTAGTTTTACTTTCATTATTATTATTGACCCTTAGTGAGTGTCAAAGTCGGTCATCTCATCTCTACCCATTCGAGATTAGGCTTGATACTTACTGGGTACACGTTGTTTACGTATTCATGCTACACTTGCTGCACTTTTTGTGCAGGACCTGAGACAGGTGCTATTGTTGGACCTATCGGCGCGCACCCTTGATATCCAGAGGCTTAGTGGTGAGCTACTCTTCTGAGCCATTCTGCAGCAACTAGTGCCTCTTCCTGAATTTTTATTCTGTCTATTTCATACGAGACAATATTTATAATATGTTTTTGTATAATCTACTAAACGCTCATACACTTGTGACACCATGTCTTGGCACACACACTGGTAGAATTTGGATATGTATTATTTTCTTGGATTTAAATTAATCAGTATCTTTTCTATTTTCATTAATTATTGCTAGGAAAAGAATAAAATTACTTAGAAAATTATTAAAGAATGATTGATATATGTTTAATTTATTAGTTGACTTGCCTAGCTGTAGTGTTGGGCGCCATCACGATCTATAGGTGAAATTGGACCGTGACAGATAATAGAAGAATAAATTAAGTGAAGACGTGAAATGGATCCTTGAAAGGTTATTAGCCTAGTACAGTGCGATCAGAATCGGCTTGAGGTATGTGGATGGATTTAAATTTGAATATGGGCTCTATATCAGGTCGAATGTGTTCATTTTAGCATAGCGCTCCATATGGAGGAGTATTCGGACGTTGGATGTCGTTTCGTCGTCGGCTATTTCATGTAATACTATATTGTGCCGTGTGAGTTGTGAAACGGCTTGGTAAATTTCTTATGTGTTGAGGTTCTGCATAGCGATAGTGTTATGTGAGCAGGATGGCTCTCGAGATTCCAATCATATATCGTACCTTAGTTGTGCTTGAGTTTTGTAGCGTATGGCGCTATCTGTCTCCCCGGGGATGGTATTATGCACTTAGCGTGCTTGTGGCCGATATTCGGATATTTTGTAGTAATGAGTATTCTAGATCGGTAAGTATCTCTTTATGTAGATTTTATGTGTTGATCGGGTGGCACGCCGCCACGAGTATGTTGTTTGGATCAGGTTGCACGCCGCAACAGTGGGATGTTGATTACAGTCCCCTGTATTATTTTCGTGTGTTTTGTTTTCCATTTTCTGGGGAAGGTTTATAACACCTTTTCGGTTGTCTAATTAGTTATGTGGGTTGAGTAGTCCCTTCCAGAGATTCGCTTTCCTTATGTATCACGTTCGAGTTTGTAGCCTATTGGCACATTGTGGCATCACATGAGGCTTTTGGCAGTGTCTGAGGTGGCTTGCTGCCTGAGCAACTTATACTCGGTGAGATGGGATTTTGGATCTGGGATCAGTGCGATCGGATTATATGAAGTATATTAAAGAGCAAATACCATTATTTGGTTCATAATGAGGTGATTATTCTAGTCAAGAGGAGAGGTTCAATGGTTTGTTGACTCGGCAGTTGGTTATGAATTTCTACACATCTCTTCCGTCGTGGCGGTGTTGCCAGAGTTGAAACAAGACTTATATATGTCATAAGGTGTATTGTGAGCATCGGATCCGTGAGATTTTAGGTATTGTGATAAGACAATGTTATTATGGTCATGTGAATGTTGCGGCGCATGGTGTGAATTCAGCAAAAGTATGCAGTTATGTTCTGGTACATCGTGTAGTTATTGATACGATGTTCGTATGTGGGAAGCCGGCGTGGCAGAGAATTTCGGATGTTGGAACTGGGTCTAAGGCTTATTTGCCTAAATAAAAGAGAATATCTTCATATTTGATCGAGCTAAAGTGCTCAACTGAGTTGTGGTAGCACGGGAAGGTGCACGAGGTGTTAAACAGTGATTTCGGACAACCCCAGAGTAGTTCTTAGCACGTTCGAGGACGAACGTACGTTTAAGTAGGAGAGAATGTAACGACCCGACCGTTCATTTTGAGCTCTAGCGTGTCGTTCAGTAGCTTGAGGCCATGAGCAACTTCACTTCAGGTATTATGACTGGTACGCGTGGTCAAAATTGAAATTTAGAAGCTTTAAGTTGGAAGAATTGACTAAGATTGGATTTTTGAGTAAACGATCTCGGAATCAGGATTTGAAGGTTCCAGCAGGTTTGTATGATGAATTCGAACTTGGGCGTATGTACGGATCAGGTTTTGGATGATTCGGCAGCGTTTTGGCGCATATTGGGATTTCGAGTATGGGAATAGCTCCGTATGGTGATTCTGGTATTGGGAGCACGTCCGGAAGTGGATTCGGAGGTCCGTAGGTCATTTTGGAGTCATTTGGGCTAAAGCTAGAAATTTGAAGGTTTTTGAAAATTTGACCGGAAGTGGACTTTTTGATATCGGGGTCGGAATCTGATTCCGGAAGTTGGAGTAGGTCCGTAATGTCATATGTGACTTGTGTGCAAAATTTGAGGACAATCGGATGTGATTTGATAGGTTTCGGCATCAATTGTAGAAGTTGAAGTTTCAAAGTTCATTAAGTTTGAATTGGGATGCGATTCATGATTTCGATGTTGTTTGATGTGATTTGAGGTCTCGAGCAAGTTTGTGTTATGTTATGGGACTGGTTGGTATGATTGGACGGGGTCCCAAGGGCCTTGGGTGTGTTTCTGGGTGGTTTCGGATCATTTGGATCTGCTTGGGAACTGTTATTGCTGGTGTCTGGTATCCTTCTTCGCGAACGCGAAAGAAGTCCCGCGTTTGCGAAGAGGAAAATTGTGGAGCTATTGAGATTGGCCTTCGCAAATGCGGTGAAGAACTTGAGGAACCAACGCGAACGCGAGTGGGGAACCGCGAACGCGTAGAAGGAAAGAGGGGGGCTGGGCTTGGAGCCATTTAGCCTTCGCGAACGCGGAGCTCCAACCGCGAATGCAAAGAAGTGGAGCCTGGATCTTCACGAACGCGAGGCGTGGATCACGCACGTGAAGAGGAAAATTGAAGGCCGTTCAGGTTTGGCCTTCACGAACGCGAGGGGATTTCCGCGTTCCCGAAGGAGGGTCAGACTGGGTAGTGAGTTGTTTTAAAATAGGAGTTTTGGCCATTTTCACTTTATTTCCTCCATGGGAGCCGGTCTTGGAGCAAATTTTGAGCTCCATCTTCATCATCTATGTCAAGGTAAGTGATTCCCACATATTGCAAGTTAAATACTTGGATTATATATGAATTTAGACATGAAAATTTGTAGAAATTTGGAATTTTGAATAAAAACCTAGAATTTGGTATTTTGGATTTTGACCACGAATTTGGGCATGGAATTGGGAATAAATCATATATTTGAGTTTATAAGGTTATGGCTAATGATTATCTTCAAAGAGTTTTGGAATCCGGGAACGTGGGCCCGAGGGTGATTTTATCGACTTTTCGAACGGAGTTGGGAATGGTTGTAAATTGAATTGTTATGAGTATTAGAGTATATTTTCATTGGTAAGCACATTGTTTGGCTAGTTTTGGAGCGTTGGGCATTAGTTTGAGTTGTTTGAAGGGCTCGTAAGCCGGTTATGGAACTTCGGAGCGAGGTAAGTCTCCTTTCTAACCTTGTAAGAGGGAATTTACCCCATAGGTGAAATAAATCACCGTGTGCTCCTATTTGTGGGGGCTACGTACGCACGAGGTGACGAGAGTCCGTGCGTAGCTACTATTATGCCTAAGTTCGGGTAGTCTAGGACCCAAAAACATGCTTTACTTGTAATATTTGAAATCTTGTTGTCAATTTAAAATGCTTAAATCATATCGAACTGTGTTAATAAATTTCTAAAAGGCTAGACATCGTTTTCTTGTCTTTTAAAAGAGAAATTGCCTTTTCCTTGGATAATTTCCCCTTGATGAATTCTTGATTGATTATTTGAATGTGTTATCTTTTGTTGAACGGGCCGAGCACCTCGGTAGTAAATAGATGCATCTATGGTTCACGCCATTCGACCCTCTGGTAGTGCACAATTAAAATATTTATTGGATCGGACCGTACGACCTCGACATGATTTGGGCATGCTTGTATTGCTTGCCTTGAAATTTATAAATAATGATATTGCCTCCTCGGCTTGAGTTAAATTGTTAAATAATGGGATATGAATTTGGAGATTTCTTAATTATGAAAGAACTGCTTACTTACTTCAAAATATTGAGCTTGCAACCGTTCATATAATCCATACTTAATTATATCATTGATATCCCATTTATAGCCCATAGTAAGTGTCGAAGTCGACCCCCCGTCACTACTTCTTCGGGTTTAGGCGGGATATTTACTGCGTACACATTAATTTACGTACTCATACTACACTTGTTGCACAGTTTTGCGCAGGTACACATATGTTTAGCGGCCTTGTGGGCGCAGAGGCGCGATTATGGCGGGGACTTAGGTGAGCTGCATTCTATACGACGTATGTCTTGATTTGGCGTATGGTTCAAATGTGACGAGAAGAGTTTACTTGAGATGTAGCAAGGACTATGGGGTTGTTTAGTTGTGGAGTGAAGTAGATTCTCATGTCTTGTTGATGAGTTCAGAATCAAAAAGATTTCGTGATTGCGTAGTGGTCGTGACTGTGGAAGGGTATAGAGAGATGTCAGTTTGAGGCAGAGCAGGCGGGTTATCTCCTGTGAGGTGTCCTGAGGTTGTGTGGTCCTTATGATGTTTTGTAGAGAGTTCTCTTTTACCAGTGAATGATATATGTTGCAATTTGAGTTTGGATCGCTTATGGAATTTGGCTTGACTATTACAAGGGTGAATGCGAGATTTGCAGACGATTTGAGGTACTATATGGTTTGTGTTACATGGGCTTGCAAAGGATTTAGTTGAATTTCAGTGCGGGATTCTGGCAGTAATAGAGTATGGGAATCGTGATGTTATCGAGTGTTTTGTTCTGTGGCTTTGAGCCAAGTGGGGGAGTATGCTATCGACGAGCTGATTGCACTGTTATGTGGTGTATTGGTTTTGGTTCGGGGTATAATGGTGAATCAGTTATGACTTGCAGGGGTCGAGATCGAGGATGACTCGAGTAAAGGAATTTCTGGATCAGGTTGTATTACACTCTATGGGTATACGAGAATCATAAAATAATTTAGTGGTTATTCGCGAAGGATGTAGTGTACATGGAGTAGGAATTTGCTCAGTTGCTTAGGAGTGTGGTTTACTCCTTTGGGTGTCGTCGTGCCAATGGGGCACCAATCGTTTGACCCATTTAGGGCAGTGCAATTGAGATTTGAGCAGATTGGATGACTCTTGAAAATGGTTCTAATGGATTCAAGAATTATATGTAGCGATTTGGAATTTTCAAGATTGGTACATGGCTAGAAACTGAGAATTACATTGGATGGTGTCGAGACTTGTGGCATTTTTATACCATTGTGGATTATGCATTTCTGCGTTGAGAAGGTGAAGGAAACAGTCTTAAGTTCACATAAGGTCTCTTTAGAGTGGGTATCTTGGTTGTGGTGCTTTGGGGGTGCTTAAGAGGGAATTCAGCGGCTTATGGGCCTTAGGGCGTTGTGATTTTATACTAGGGTCTCTTGTGTGGTGAATTTTGGTTAAGTATCGTAGTATTCTAGCAAGGAGAAGTATCAATTTGAAGGCAATTTGGAAGGGACTTGGAGAAATAGGACAGCGTGGTAGTAGGTTGGATCAGCACAGTAATAGATATAATTAGTTCTTTGGGTACTTATGATGTGGCTAGTCTCCACAGGTGCTCCGTGGCAATGCTCTTGGGTTTTGGCGACCTGCATGGCTGGGTGAGTTAGAGAGATTCAGTTCTGATAGCTTGGTTGTGTGCAAATGGGTTTCAAAGAGTTTCCACTAGGTTTTACCATGGTCCGAGGAGTATATTTCCTACCGGCATGAGGAATATGTTGCGTATTGGGATTTTCTCCGGGATGAGATCAATGGAAGGTTTATGACTGATCGGGTATGTATTCTGCTTGTGACTCAGAGTTGATTATGATATTCTTATACTCTTCACAGGATGGCATGATAGATGCGGTGTGTTGTGTGGGATTGAAATTTACATGTGCAAGGTCATAGTTCAGTTTTGAAAGGAAGGACATAAATTCGTAGGCATCATAGATGGTTTTAGATGACTAGGTAAATGATATTACTAATCGGTATGGCCTGATGGGAGTATACATTTTAGAAGAGGCAATGTGTTTTGATTATGGGTAATTCATTGGTATTGCGGCACTCTCCTGGTTGATCGACTGCTGATATTCAATTTTGCTATGTGGCACGGAAGAATTTCAGAAGTATTTCTCGTGGGATGATCGTGTATGAGAGATGTGTTACACATTCTGGCGGTGGAGATGGAATCATATATGGTGATTTGTGTGTTTTATGGAGTTGGAGGCCGGGAGTTCTCAGGAGCATATTGTTTCATGGTTGTGGACTGTGAGGTTATGGCCGAAGCTAGCCAGATGATAGTATGTGTTATGATTCAGTAATTGTGGATTTTCGGAGAGTTATTTATCTATTTGTGGGTGACCATAGTCTATTTGGGGGTCCATTAATAGGCCCAATTAGGATGTGTATTCTACACCGGGCCAGATTGGTTGGTTCCATACCGCTATTGTTGAGGGATGTGCCATTCGGTTGTTGTTGAGCTTATTCGTATTCTGGGATGATATATGAGTTACTCTTCTATGCTACGAGGAGTTGTGATTCGTTGGTTATATGCACATATGGTGCGGTTCTATTGGGGCCTTATAGCGGAATTTGAGCGAGAAGAGTATTGGGTATTGCTTGGTTGATGGAGTATTGGTTATGTTCTTTCGAGTTTTGTGTGGCCTTGTGTCATTTGCTTCTCCGTGGTTATGGTAATGCACTTGGAGTACTTGATGTCAGATTACGTATGGTTATTGATTTTTAACAGGGTGGCTTGAGGTATTTCATATGGACCAGTATTTGGATAGGGTCACGCATTGTAGCGGAGTTATGTTAAGATCTGATCCTTTGTGTTAGACTCGTGTGTTCTGATTCTACAGTGTGTGATAGGTTCTTAGCATTGCGTTGTGGTGGTACTTGTGGAGCTTGCGGGATAGTTTTTCCGTCTGAATCAATTTTCCATGATTTGAGTATATTTGGAAGGTTGCTTATTGGTGCACGGATTGCACGGGTTATGGCGTCAGATTGTATTGATGTGGCATGTTACTAGAGTGGTCGTGTTGGATGAGATGAGATCATTGGACCTAGGATGGATACTATCGGAATTGATTACAGCATGTTTGGAAGGATGATATCGAAAGTCGGCTTAGAATTTGCTATAGTTCTTGTCGAATGAGAGGGAATTCCATGACTCGTTGATCTGATATATGGTTACGATTTCTGCGTGTTTCTTTCATCATCGGCAGTGTACAAAGGTTTTAGAATGAGGTTTTGTTTGATATGAGGTTTATTACCGGCATTGGGTTGATTTGAACAACTACTATGATTAGAAATCATTGCTTCGAGCATTTGAGCTATGTGGTATTTGAATTTGAGTATTTGAGTTATGGTTACGACTTTTGGTATAGCTTGTTCAGATTTATACGGTATGTAGATGCGGAATTCTGATCTTATAAGAAATTTCGGATGTTGGAAATTTGATTCGAAGGCTTGTGGGCTAGGTTGAATTGAGAAATCTCAGTTATGTTGTGTTATCGGACCTGTATGGGATAGGGTGACGTGGGATCACCCCCGGGTATGTGCATGGTAAGGTTATACGACAGTTTGATGGCTTTGAGAACAACTTTGGACACATTCGAGGACGAGCATATGTTTAAGTGGGGGAGAATGTAACGACCCGACCTGTCATTTTGAGAATTTACACTTCAATCGGTTGTTTGAGGGCATGAGTAGCTCCGTATGATGTAATATAACTTATGTAAATCGTCGATTTTGGTTTTAAGGTTATTCAGAATTGATTTGTAAGAATATTTCTCAGCTAGAAGCTTTAAATTGGGAGAATTGACCAAGTTTGACTTTTTGTGAATTTGAACCCGGAACAGAGTTTTGATTGTTCCATTAGCTCCGTTGGGTGATTTCAGACTTAGGAGCGCGTCCCGATTGTGATTCGTAGGGTCGTAGTTGAATTTGGCTCGAAATGGCGAAAGTTCAAATTTTGAAAAGTTTGAACGGGAGTGGACTTTTTGATATCGGATTCGGATTGTGATTCGGGAATTGTAATATCTTCGTTATGTTATTTGGGATATGTGCGCAAAATTTGAAGTCATTCCCGGATTGATTTGCTATGTTTAGACACGAGTTATTGAATTTGAAAGTTCAAAGTTCATAGATTTTGATTTGAGGTGTGATTCGTCGTTTCAATGTTGTTATGCGTGATATGAGGCCTCGAGTAGGTCCATGTTATGTTATTGGACTTGTTGGTACGTTCGGGCGGTGTCCCGAGAGGCTCAGGCGTGTTTCAGATTGATTTCGGATCATTTTCTTCAATGTTGCTATTGCTGGTTCTGGTGTGACCGCACCTGCGGCTGGTTTGCACAGGTGCGAGGGTCGCAGAAGTGACAAAGGGGTCGCATGAGCGGAAATATTGCTGGCAGCAGGGTTCCGAAGAAGCGAAGATTACTTCGCATCTGCGAACGCGCAGATGCGGTGAGTTGAGTGCAGAAGCGGATTGGAAGCACAGAAGCGACAAGTGGGCGCGCACCTGCGAGCGTGCAGATGCGGGTATTTTACCGCAGGTGCGAAGGAAGACCTCCGGTTCTTCTCCACAAAAGCGTGTGTTTGGTCACAAATGCGACGCTGCAGAAGCGACTAATGTGCCGCAGGTACGAAAGTGCTAGGCAGAATGATAAATATAAGGGTTCGCGATTTTGGCTTCATTTTAACATTTCCAAGCTCGGATTGAGGCGATTCGTGGAGCGATTTTCATCTTGTGTACTGGGTTAAGTGTTCTCTACTCATATTGTATCTTATATCACGAATCTACCTTCGCTTTTGATAATTGGATTGTGAATTTTATAGAGAAAATTAGAGGTTTTGGCCTAAAGTTTCATAATATGAATTTTTGAGTTTTGAACATCGAATTTGAGTGAAACTAGTATGGTTGGACTCGTAATTGAATGGGTTGTTGGATTTTGTAAATTTTGTCGGGTTTTGAGGTGTGGGCCCGGGTTGGGCGTTTGGCCGATTTTGGGCTTTTGATTCAAGATTTGATCTTTTTCGATCATGATTGGTTACTTTAGCATTGTTTGATGTATTTGAGTTGTTTTTGGTTAGTTTTGAGCTATTCGGAAGTCAGAACGCGCGGGATGGCATTTTGGAGCATCGCTTGGCTTGCTCGATTTTGGAATTAGCTTGTTCGAGGTAAGTAACTCTTCTAATCTTAGAGCTGAGGGTATGAAAACCCGAAATACGTGTTATGTGATTTGTGTTAGGGTGACGCACATACTAGATGACGGCGTGTGGGCGTGCACCATGTGAATTGGGACTCTGTTGTTTCCATGGCACTGAATAGTGGCCCTATTTTGTTGATATCCGTGTTTTCACCATGTGATAAAGTAATTAAGCTGTCAAGCATGCTAGATATCATGTTTAGGCTTTATGCCGATATTGTTTGGACCCATAGTGGTCGTTTCTTACTGTCATCGCACTGATTTCATTGATATTTCGTACTCAGTCATATTCATGCATTCATACCATATCTCAGTCTCAGATATTATTTATTAATACATCATATCATTATTGTCGGGCTAGTTTTATGACATTGTGAGCCCGTGAGTGAGACTGGAGAGATTGATGACTGAGTGAGGTCGAGGGCCTGAGTAAGAGTGATATTTTGGGATCGGGCTGCACGCCTTATCATATTATATTGATTATATTTTAAAAGGATCGGGTTACACGCCGCCACAAGCCTATCGGGTTGTATGCCAAAAAAATATTAGATCGGGTTGCACGCCGCAATAATATTGGATCGGGCTGCACGCCGCAGCAATATAGCGATTGGGCTAAAGGAGCCTCTCCAGAGTCTGCACACCCCCAATGAGCATAGTCCACTATATATATGTGGATCGGGTTGCATACCGCAACAGGCCTTTTGGTCATATATGGATCGGGCTGCATACCGCAGTAGGTATTGTACAACGCTGAGTGATTGAGTGTGCTGAGCCTTGAGCATAGTGAGTGGAAAGTGTGAGACAGTGAGATTGAGTACTCTGAGACTGTGAGTACATGATTCATCTTTGAGATACATGGCATTGGCATGCACACATGACATACAGGCATAGAGATGTATTTTTTCTCATGTTGTACGGTATCACGTCATCCATGACTTTTGTTTTTACACACATTGATATGTGGACATAGAGAGGTATTTCACACTTGTTATTTGGAAAGAAAATGAAACATCTTATTTATTATTGAAACGATTTTGGGAAACATTATTGTTTTCAAACTTATTCATATTTCTGGCAACTTCGGCAAACGATTTGGGTTTTCATTGATGTACTTGAAAGGCAGAACCATTTTCAGAAATCATGATTTTGCTGAGCATTTTTATTTCTGAGTTACTTCTTGTATTATTTGCTTTAACTTGTTATGGACTGTTGTTGGCTATTGGTGTGGACCCGAACTTGGTACAAGCTCGTCACTACTTTCAACCTAAGGTTATGCTTGTTACTTACTGAGTACATGTGGTCGGTTGTACTCATACTACAGTTTTGCACCTTGCGTGAAGATGTTGGCTGCTAATATTGCTGTGATCGATGGGAGCTGGATTGAAGATATACCTGCGTCCCGGTTGTAGCTGCCTCTTGTTCATGATAGCTTTAGATCTGTAAAACTCTGTTTATGTACTTTTCAAACAGACGATGTATTTATTTTATTTCCGCTTTGTAAACTCTATTCTTAGAAGCTCATGATTTGTACTACCAGTTCTTGGGAGAAATGTATAAGATTCAGATAATTCCTTTTGTTCAATTGTATTATTACTATTATTGAAATTGGATGGTTATTAGTTGAATTACCTAGCAGGTTGGGTTAGGTGCCATCACGCCTAGTGGATTTGGGGTCATGATACTATATTGTCTAACCTTGAGTAGGGGAATTACCCCTTATGCATTGAATCTTATGTGAAAATTGTGTAGTTGAAAACCATGTACGCGAGGTGACGAGTACGTACTTAGTTTATATGTGCAAATTATATCGGTTAAAATTGTAGACGTCCTTATGTATTAAATTGAAAATTGTTGGCACTTGTTAAATCATTCATGTGTTATGCCTCGTTCCTTGTTTGTCAAAATTGTATTTTATATGATAATTTGATGTTATTGTCACTTGAATTTTTATGTGAATTCCGTGTGCTTGTTGATTTGATATATATTTTTCTTGGAATTAAATTCATTATGAAAATCCTTATCTGCAAATAATTATTAAATAAGTTTAAAATGAGGCATTAATTTATATTTATTAAAATCTGGATTAAAGAAGGTGTTGTCCTATGCTTAGTTACTTTTTCATCTTTGTTGATTGTTTTGAGGTACTATATGCGTGGTGTGGAGCCTTGGGCTATTTTTGAAAATAATTTATTGATTTTACTATATCATTGGAATTGGTTGTGGTCATTGGGCAAATTGTGATAGGAATTGATTATGTTGTGTTGTTTTGATAATATTCCGTGTAAATTACTGTATGATTTGAGTTATTATTATGAGGATATAAGGGTGGCATTTCACCATTGATATTATATGGGTATAAGAGTGGCATTTCATTGTTGATATTATGTGGGTATAAGGATAATATTTCACTGTGGTTATGTGTGTTGGGATATTGTCTGGGTGAAGTGATAAGGGTGGCTATTATACGGAGCGATAAGGATGGCTATAGGAGCGATAAGGGCGGCTATTAATATTGTCAGGGCGGAGGAGTGATAAGGGTGGCTATAGAAGTGATAAGGGTGGCTATAGGAGAGATAAGGGTGGTTATTATCAGGGATGATACGTGATGATGCAGAGTTATTGTGTTGATAATTTTTATGTGATGATGTGGGGTTATTGCGTTAGTAATTTTAATATAATGTTGTGATTTTTCTTGTGTTTATTTTTATATCTTATGCAATTTGTCTTGTTGTTGGTAAATTGATAATAGTCTGATCTATGTTGAAATTTGGAGCATGTGGCTATTGCTAGGCGGATTATGAAATGAAATGTGGGCACAAGTGCCGTGAGTAAATAATGATGATATTGGCACGTGAACTGTCAGTGCAGTTGTGATATGAAATGTGGGCAGAGGTGCCATGAATAAATGATGATGAGATTGGCACGTGAGTTGTCCGTGTGGTTGTGATAGAAAAATTGGCACGAGGTGCCGTGAAAATATGAAAGTGGGATGAGACCCGTATTTTTATGATTTTGAAATGAGGTGTTACACGATGACTTTTATTCGAAAGATATTTATTTGAAAGAATTATATTTGAAAGAGATTTATTTGAAAGAATTATATATGAAAGAGATTTATTTGAAAGAATTATATTTGAAAGATATTTATTTGAAGAGAGTATATTCGAAATATATTTATTGGAGAGTATTGTATCCTGAAGATTATTATTTGAAAAAACAAATATATAGGCGAAAGATTTATATTTGAAAGACTTGATTAATTGGTTGTACTTGTATTCATTATTTGTTGAGCAGTATTTATGGTGTTCTTGTTGTTCTGCTATGTATATCACTGGTTGATTATTGTTGCCATCATTGTTATTTGTTTCCTATTATTTTNTTAAATTCATTATGAAAATCCTTATCTGCAAATAATTATTAAATAAGTTTAAAATGAGGCATTAATTTATATTTATTAAAATCTGGATTAAAGAAGGTGTTGTCCTATGCTTAGTTACTTTTTCATCTTTGTTGATTGTTTTGAGGTACTATATGCGTGGTGTGGAGCCTTGGGCTATTTTTGAAAATAATTTATTGATTTTACTATATCATTGGAATTGGTTGTGGTCATTGGGCAAATTGTGATAGGAATTGATTATGTTGTGTTGTTTTGATAATATTCCGTGTAAATTACTGTATGATTTGAGTTATTATTATGAGGATATAAGGGTGGCATTTCACCATTGATATTATATGGGTATAAGAGTGGCATTTCATTGTTGATATTATGTGGGTATAAGGATAATATTTCACTGTGGTTATGTGTGTTGGGATATTGTCTGGGTGAAGTGATAAGGGTGGCTATTATACGGAGCGATAAGGATGGCTATAGGAGCGATAAGGGCGGCTATTAATATTGTCAGGGCGGAGGAGTGATAAGGGTGGCTATAGAAGTGATAAGGGTGGCTATAGGAGAGATAAGGGTGGTTATTATCAGGGATGATACGTGATGATGCAGAGTTATTGTGTTGATAATTTTTATGTGATGATGTGGGGTTATTGCGTTAGTAATTTTAATATAATGTTGTGATTTTTCTTGTGTTTATTTTTATATCTTATGCAATTTGTCTTGTTGTTGGTAAATTGATAATAGTCTGATCTATGTTGAAATTTGGAGCATGTGGCTATTGCTAGGCGGATTATGAAATGAAATGTGGGCACAAGTGCCGTGAGTAAATAATGATGATATTGGCACGTGAACTGTCAGTGCAGTTGTGATATGAAATGTGGGCAGAGGTGCCATGAATAAATGATGATGAGATTGGCACGTGAGTTGTCCGTGTGGTTGTGATAGAAAAATTGGCACGAGGTGCCGTGAAAATATGAAAGTGGGATGAGACCCGTATTTTTATGATTTTGAAATGAGGTGTTACACGATGACTTTTATTCGAAAGATATTTATTTGAAAGAATTATATTTGAAAGAGATTTATTTGAAAGAATTATATATGAAAGAGATTTATTTGAAAGAATTATATTTGAAAGATATTTATTTGAAGAGAGTATATTCGAAATATATTTATTGGAGAGTATTGTATCCTGAAGATTATTATTTGAAAAAACAAATATATAGGCGAAAGATTTATATTTGAAAGACTTGATTAATTGGTTGTACTTGTATTCATTATTTGTTGAGCAGTATTTATGGTGTTCTTGTTGCCCGGCTGTGTATATCATTGGTCGATTATTACTGCCATCATTGTTAATTGTTTCCTATTATTTTTGTATACTATATTGCACATGTTATTAGACTAGTGAGTTTCTTGACTGTATATTGTCACTNTTCTGCTATGTATATCACTGGTTGATTATTGTTGCCATCATTGTTATTTGTTTCCTATTATTTTGTATACTATATTGCACAGGTTATTAGACTAGTGAGTATCTCGACTGTACCTCGTCACTACTCCACTAAGATTAGTCTTGATACTTACTGGGTACCGACCGTGGTGTACTCATACTACACTTCTGCATATTTTCATGCAAAGCTAGGTATTGGAACTATCGGACTCGGACAGATTTAGAGTGTGATCGCAAGGATTCAAGGTAGAGCTGCTTGGTCGTTGCAGTCCCTTGGAGTCTTTTCATTTTATTGTACTGTTAATTATTAATCAAACAGTATTGAGTATTCGATCCTTGAGATCACTTCATGTATTCAGTTAGAGTTCGTGACTCAGTATTACCAGACTTGGGAGGTTGTTTGTAATTATTTCCGTTTATTTCTATTTTTAAAAAAATAAATTGGCTTGAATTGTAATTATAATCGGCTTACTTTGTCTTAGAGATTAAATGTCATCACGACGCCTATGGTGGAATTTTGGGTCGTGAAACTTTGAATGAGTCTCTTCGATTGAAAGAAAAATCTCTTCAATTGGACAAACTTCAGTGTTAATGTTTTCAGCCGAGCTTTAGCGTGGGCATGTTTTTCAAGTTCATATTTTGCAAACACCGAAGATGGTAGTTCCTGACTTCTTGCTTCTTGAGTGCTTATAGAAAGACCGATAGCAATCACATGTAATGCTATATTCGTCTGTCTCCGGTTACAACTACACAAAGCCCTTCTCCTCAATGCTTTACCTAACAATGGTTCATCATAAGTGTTATAGAGTGGTTGGAACAGATATGGTTGTTCCAAACTTGTTCATTTTGCTGGAATTTTCCAAGTGCTAAAATTTTCTAGTGTTGAAATTTCTCTCAAGTGCCGTAAACACTTTTGACGTTGGAATTTTTTCAAGTGCTGAAAATTACACAATGATCTAATATTTATAAGGAGTGGAAAAATAACTAACACACCATTCTATGAAAGATGTATCCTTTAGAAAAAAATGGCACCTTTTACCAATATTATTTAGTGTTTTATTTAACTATTTTTGTTATTAAATATAAAACTATATTACTAAAAGGGTATTTTAGTCTTTTAACTTTCTAATTTAGAGCTTCCCACTTTTAAATTAGTATAGATATTAATATAGATAGATAGATAGATTATTATTATTATTATTATACAGAATTTTATGACATTTTCCCCACCATGATAAATGAATATTGCTTCAAAGGTTTCCTGAACAAATGGATTTGTTTTATTGGATGCTCCCAAGTCTCTTGGAAAATTTAAAAATTATGACTTGGAAAGTTTTGATATTAATGTCCAAACTTGGTGTTAGAAAAAAATTTGTAAATTGTCTGCAGCAACATTGTCACAGTATTATTAAGAAAAGGATTTTAAATATGAACAATTAAATACTTGTCGAGAAAATATGTTGTGTAATATTTCTTTTACACATGAGAGAAATAGATTCTGAAAAGCACATTATAATATTTGTAGTAACTGTAATACAGTTTTCCTTTAAAATAGATGTTATTTGGATCTCTAAAAGAAAGATTCGATTTGATGAAGAAGAAAACTGATGGAATATTAATATTACCACAACATGCTACCATGTAGAAGCTACCTAGAAGCTACAATTTGCCGCAATGAGACGGAGGATATTGTTCATATTTTCCTAAGTGTACCGTCGCTCAAAATCTTTGGGAACAACTAGGTATAGACACTAAAAACCATCACCCAAAAAGGGATAACTGGCTACTATACCTTTACGAGATGAACCCATCCCTATCCAACAAACACCTCTCATGGCAAAACCTATTTCCATTCATTATATGGAATATATGGTTAAATAGGAACAATAATAATATTAATAACATGTCCAATATAATCTCTTTAAAAAGGGTCATGAACCAAGCCACTGAGTATAAGCTACTTCCGGAGCGGGAGACTAAATTGTATAGGAAGATTACCATTAAATTCCACTGGATACTACCCCATAGAAGATGGTACAAATTAAATATAGACGGGGCCTTCAAAGAAGATTACACAAGCGGTGGTATAGAAGGTATTTTTAGGAACCCAGATGGGAATTGGATTTTAGGAATCCAAATGAAAGCCTACTCAAGAACACCTGTCCACACAGAAATCCAAGCCCTCTATCACAGGCTACACAAAGCTCAGGAGATGAATTTATATCCCTTGGAAGTAGAAACGGATGCCACACAGGTAATTGCTTATATTAATGATTGTATTGTATAACTTACAACTCTATCATAAAATCATGCAAGTGGTTAATATCCGGAATGGACATGGCTGGTGATCCAGCATATATAACTTTCGACAAGGCAATGAAGTGGCTCATCTCTTGGCAAACCATGCATCGAACCTTACTGTTTCCAATAAAAATGTGCCTTTTGTCTATTCCTCCACCCAGGGGTGTTCATACGAACCCGAAAAATCGAACCAAACCGAAAACCGAACCAAATCGATCAAAAACAACGATACTTTTTAGGTTTGGTTTGGTTTTGGATTTGAATTTTAAAAACCGATCAAATTTGGTTTGGTTTTGGTTTTAAACAAAACATAACCGAAAAAATCGAACCAAAGCGACTATAAAAGTAGCTATTAAAATTTATTATTACACCTATTTATATGTATATTTTTATATAAAGTTTCGAAAATTTTATGGTACATATTAGTCATTTGTATTTTTAGTCTAGTTCTTTGCTATAATAATAATAATCTAATTCTTTGCCTTTACATTCTAGTTTGATTGGTAGTTTTCTTTTACTAAGTACAAGAATTTCTTTCATGTTAAAATAATCGATTTTTAATTGAGTACTTAAATTCTTCATCACCATTTGATTCAACTATCATCAATATATCTTGAAAATGATAGATTTCTCAAAGACCAATTGATTTGATAGTGTTACGTTGAAAATGTAGTCGCTGGAATATGCGTTTGATAGTGTATGTCTCATATTTAAGAAAAAAATCGATAAATAACCGAAAAAACAGAAAAACCGACAAAAATCGACATAAACCGAATCGATAAAAAACTGACCCAATTAATTTGGTTTGGTTCCAATATTTGAAAAATCGACTTATTTGATTTGGTTTTCTTTTCAAAGAAAAACTGACCCAAATCGAACCATGAACACTGTCCACCTTATGTCATGGCCAGGATGCCGGCGGACAAGGGAGAAAATGTTTATGTTAAAACAATCTATGTTAATGCTTGTAGACATCTAGTTAAACTTGGTAATCAACATGCAATGCATGGATTATCATCCTCTTGTACTGATTCGAGGATCATAACTACTGTATGCTTTAACTTTTATTAAATAAAACTGTCCAGTTTATAAAATAAAATTAAAAAAAAAAAACTGATGGCTCTCGGACCTTCCTTCCTGTGTGAACATGTATAAAACATTTGGTGCAGACTTAGGATAAATATATTGTAACGACCTAACCGGTCGTTTTGAGCTCTAGCGCATCGTTTAGCTGTTTGAGGCCTTGAACAGCTTCATATCAGGTATTATAACTTGTACGCGTGGTCGAAATTTAATTTCGGGAGGTTCGGAGTTGATTTGGAAAGAAAATTCTAATTTCGGAAGCTTTAAGTTGGAAGAATTGACTAAGGTTTGATTTTTGAGTAAACGGCCTCCAAATCGGGATTTGAAGGTTCCAACAAGTTCGTATGATGATTTTGGACTTGGACGTATGTCCGGATCGAGTTTTGGATGATCCGGAAGCATTTCGACGCCTATTATGGAAGTTGGGATTTTGGAAGAATTTCATAAATTTGGGTTGAAGTGTATTTCAATGTTATCGATGTCCGTTTGGGATTCCGAGTCTAGGAATAGCACCGTATGGTAATTCTAGTCTTAGGAGCGCATCCGGATGTGGATTTGGAGGTCCGTAGGTCATTTCAGGGTCATTTGGCGGAAGTTAGAAATTTGAAGGTTTTTGAAAAGTTTGATCGGGAGTGGACTTTTTGATATCGGGGTCGGATTTCGATTCCGAAAATGAGAGTAGGTCTGTAATATCAATTATGACTTGTGTGCAAAATTCGAGGTCAATCGGATTTGATTTGATAGGTTTCAGTGTCGAATGTAGAAGTTTGAAGTTAATTAATTATTGTTGGCTTGCCTGACAGCGGTGTTAGGCGTCATCACGACCTTTAATGGATTTGGAACGTAACAACACATAAGAAAAACGAACTCTGGAATGAACTACTCAACCCATGTAACTAATTTAATAACCGTAAAGATGTTATAAACCTTCATCAGAAATGAGACACAAAACACACAAGAATAGCTATGGGTAACTGTACTCAATATCACAATGTTACGGCGTGCAACCCGATCCACACATGATACCGTTGCGGCGTGCAACCCGATCCAACCACGATACCCGTGGCGATGTGCCACCCGATCCGAACAACATATCTGTGGCGGCGTGCCACCCGATCCAACCATATATCCGTGGGGCATGCCACCCGATCCAAACAACATATCCGTGACGGCTTATTGCCTGAGCAGCTTGTACTGGATGAAACGAGATCATTGGACCTGAGATCAGTGCGATCAGATTTATATGAGGCACATTAAAGAGTAAATATCGATATTCAGTCCAGAATAAGGTAATGGTTTCTGTCGGCAGGAGAAACTCCATGAGTTGTGATTCGGCAGGTAGTTATGGGTTTCTACACATCTCTTCTGTCGTGGCAGTATTGCGGAAGCGAAAACGGGACTTATATGCTTCATGAGGTGTGTTGTGGGCATCAGATTTATGGAATTTTGGCTATTGTTATCAGAGGACGTTATTATGGTCATGTGAATAATGTGGTGCAGGGTGTGAAATTCAGTGAGAGTATACAATCATGTGTTGGTACATCATGTAGTGATGGATACAGTGTTCGTATGTTAGAAACAGACCTGGTAGAGAATTTCAGATGTTAGGATTTGGCTCTAAGGCTTATTTGACTAGATAAAAGGGAGGATTTTCATGTTTGTTCGAGCTAATGTGCTCAACTGGGTTGTGGTAGCACGGGTAGGTGCACGAGGTGTTAAACAATGATTTCGGACAACTCCAGAGCAGTTCATAGGACGTTCGAGGACGAATGTATGTTTAAGTGGGAGAGAACGTAACGGCCCGACCGGTCATGTTGAGCTCTAGCGCGTTGTTCAGCGGTTTGAGGCCCTGAGCAGCTTCACTTTAGGTATTATGACTTGCACGCATGGTTAGAATTTAATTTCGGGAGGTTCGGAGTTGATTTGGAAAGAAAATTCTAATTTTGGTAGCTTTAAGTTGGAAGAATTGACTAAGATTTGATTTTTGAGTAAACGACCTCGAAATCAAGATTTAAAGGTTCCAATAGGTTCGTATGATGATTTTGGACTTAGGCGTATGTCCGGATCGTATTTTGGATGACTCGAGAGCATTTCGACGCCTATTGTGGAAGTTGGCATTTTGGAAGAATTTTATAAATTTGGGTTGAAGATATTTCAATGTTATCGATGTCCGTTTGGGATTCCGAGTCTGGGAATAGCACCGTATGGTGATTATGGTCTTAGGAGTGCGTCTGGATGTGGATTTGGAGGTCCGTAGGTCATTTCGGGGTCATTTGGCGGAAGTTGGAAATTTGAAAATTTTTGAAAAGTTTGACCGGGAGTGGATTTTTTGATATCGGGGTCGGATTCCGATTCCGGAAATGGGAGTAGGTCTGTAATGTCAATTATGACTTATGTGCAAAATTCGAGGTCAATCAGATTTGATTTGATAGGTTTTAGTGTCGAATGTAGAAGTTTAAAGTTAATTATTTAATTGTTGGCTTGCCTGACGGCAGCGTTAGGCGCCACCACGACCTTTAATGGATTTTGGCTTGTGACATATATTTTCTGAAAAAAATTATAATTTTTATATTATTTGAGTCGAAAATAAGGAATTTCACACCCGTCATGCTATTCCTGCCCAGAAGTGAATCGTCCCCTACTCCAAAACCAAACACATATAGTAGGAGAAAGGCTGACAGAATAAAATAAAAAGAAAAATTATACTATATAACTAATCTCAAAATACATATTTATTTTGTATATTAATATACTACTAGAAAACTGCCAAATTTCGTCTACCAAAACCGACCGAAATTGGTCGGAATTAAAGGAAAAGTGACCGATTTCCGATCGCTTTTAATTAGTCAAAAAATAATGGTCGCTAAGGTGTTGCGACCGAAGGCGGTCGCAATTTTCCGAACGAAGGCAGTCGCAATGTTCCGATCGAAGTCAGTCGGTTAATTCAACACTTTGACTGACAACAAAAATAAATATGTCGATCGAAGTCGGTCGGTATTATTTAAATTATTTTTTATTTATTTTTCAAAATAGCGACCGACATCAGTTGGAAATATAAATATATAATAATTTGGTATTTCTTTGTAAATTGTAAAAACCGACCAAAATCGGTCGGTATACTAAAAAATAAATAAATAAAAAAGTAATTTTCGACCGACTTCGGTAAGAAATTCTGAAGTTCCGGGAAATAATATGAGTTTTCCGACCGAAATCGGTCGGTTTTCTGGGTTTGCAGAATATGCGTGCTTTTAAGCTACACCACCTGCCAATTACAACCAATATCTATCCTATAATGGCATCATTACATTACTGTCATTCAATCACAATTAGCCAACAACAACAATGCTAATAGCAACCACAACCACAACAACAACGCTAATAACAACCACAATAACAACAACGCCAACCACAACAACTATACAAATGTTCAATAACAAAATAATATCAACAATACAATCATCATTCAAAACTATTCCCAACTAAATATTCACAAATTCAAGACTTTGTTTAGCAATACACACCATTCAATGATTGTTTTGTATTGCATCATTTCCATCTTCATTACTAGAAGCTTCATCGTCGGTATGGTTCGAAGGATAACGACGAGAAGGATTAGCATCTGGGGAAGGCTCACGAGACCAGAGAATGGGGAAAGCACCACCAGCAAGAAGATTGACCAGCTGACCTTGAAGAAGATTAAATTGTGGGTACCTCTTTTCTAGCTGAACTTGAAGGGTACCAAATTGTTCATCTCTCTTTTGTTCTCTAGCCTTTGTCTCTTCAAGCTCTGTTGTCAGCTTTGCGATCTTCTTCTCCATAGACGAGAGAGTCGACCTATCAATTGCCTCGCCTTGAGCGAAAGTCCCTAACCTTGCAATCCAGTCTTGTAGCGCCAAAATGATCTCTCTGGAAGGCCGTATGCTATCCCCTTTTTAGGACCACCGACAACATCCAACCATATCCTCTATGCTTTTTCGTCTGAAAGGGGTGGTCGCTCGCCTTGCTCATTCTGTGGCAAACTCTGAGTGTACTCCTCCACATCAATCTTGTAGCGACCCTTTATTTAGAAGATAGAACATTATTAACTATATAATATTATAAACATTAATTTCTAGTTATACTAGTTATGAAACTTACATATGCAGTCTCTGCCTGGTCCTCGACCCATCTAGTTGGATCTGTCAGTACCTTCTTCTTCCGGATGTGAGTGTCCATGAAGAACTCATCATGAGTCATCTTTCTCCTATATTTTGTTTTCTACAAATATAATAAAACATGTTAACTAAATTAAAATATATAAATATAGTTTGATATATATAGAATTAAATATTTTAAAGAATTACTAGTAGTCTCCTTGCAATCCTCATGCTCCTTTCACCCACACAATTCAAGGAGCCACCCTTCTCAGATGCTCGAGCCTTTTTTTCCTGTTCACTCTTCTTCTCAAACTTCTCAGTGGTCCACTGCCTCAGCAGATCCTCCCACAAATGTGATAGAACCCATGAAGGCTTCTTCTTCTTCTTTCGAGCAGAGCAGAAGGAATCAGATAGCCTCTTACGGCATTTGAACACAAAATTTGCAAGAATTTCACTGTTATATTGGTCCTCCAAGGCACACTTAGTCTGCAAATGCGGTGTGTTACATTAGATGAAAATATTATTAATATAATGCTTAAATAGATAAGAATTGTATTAAAACCTTAAATTTGTTGAAAATTTGTTGCACGAGCTGCGGTGGAAAGTCACTCCAAGTCGCATAGGGTGAATTATACAACCGGCCAAGAGCTTCAGTGATTATCTTTGTAGTCTGATGATTAGGTATGAACCTGCAACATAGCAATTACATTAAATAAACAAAAATAGCTATTATAATTCAGCAAAAATAAAGAAGTGATAAGTAAATCTTACTCATTGCCCTCAGTCCTGATGATCATCCTATGATAACGATCATACCACACTTCCTCCAGATTATCTTCCTCCGATGAATCTGAAGCATGCACAGAAGGGGGCGCATCTGGCTCAACGCTACTATCCCGAAGGCGAAGTCTAGAAATGCTAGGAGACGAACTCCGTGGATGTGATGACCCTATAGGTCATCTTATGTTTTAAAACCTAATTCTGTGATCGGAAGCCTTAAAATATCATTTTAAGCCTCCTCGAGTTGCGTGCGCAGTCCGGGCGTATTTTCGAAAAGCGTTTATGTTAAAAACTATAAACAATATGACATTTTGCTTTAAAAATCATTTGAGTTGTCTTTGGTCAATGTTTTAAGTAAACGGACCCCGATCTGTATTTTGACGGTCCCGGTAGGTCCGTATCGTAATTTGGGACCTGGGCACATGCCCAGAATCAAATTCCGAGGTCCCTAGCTCGATATATGGAATTTTGATGAAAAATCAAAAGTTTGAAAGTTTAATGATTTTAAGAATTGACTGATATTTGGCTTTGTTGATACCAGATCCGTATTTTATTTCCGGAGCCCGGTACAGGTCCACTATAATACTTATGACTTGTCTATTGAATTTGGTGAGAAACGAAGTTGATTTGACGTGATTCGGACGTTCGGTTGTGAAAATAGAAGTTTTAAAGTTTTCTTTAAAATTTCATTTGATTTGGTGTCTGATTCGTAGTTCTAGGTGTTATTTTGGTGATTTGATCGCGCGAGCAAGTTCGTATGATATTTTTGGACTTGTGTGCACTTTTGGTTTAGAGCCCCGAGGGCTCAGGTGATTTTCGGAGAGGCTACAGGATGATTTGAACTTAGAAAGTTTGTTGGTTTTCACTTCTGCTGGTTTCTGGTGTTTCCTTCTTCGCGGTCGCGAATATACTCCCGCGATCGCGAAGGGTAAACTGGGTTGTGGGAGATTTTGTTCTATGCGAATAGGAAACCGTGGTAGCGAACGCGGAGCATTGGGGGGCCTGCTCTACGCAGACACGACCAGCCACACGCGAACGCATAGCGTTATTTTCTTTCAATTACCCATTACATTTTATGAGTTTTCAACCTAAAATCTAAGATTTTCATGGTGGAAATTGGGGGTTTGGGTAGAATTAGGGATTTGTTTGCATAATTGAAATTTAGACCTCGAATTGAGATCGGATTTAGAAATAAATTATATAATCGGGCTCAGGAGTGAATGGGTGAATGAATTTTTGTCCGAACCTCGGGTTTTGACCAAGCGGGCCCGGGGTCGATTTTTGACTTTTATGGGGGAAAGTTTGGGAAATCTAAATTTATCCATTGTAATTGATTTCTTTAGCAATATTTGATATTATTGAGTCGTTTGTGGATAGATACAAGTGGTTTGGAGGTGAATTCTAGAGAAAAAACGGTAATTGAGCATTGAGTGGCTATTGGAGCGAGGTAAGTGTTGTGTCTAACCTTGACTTGAGATAATATGACTTGTTTGTCTATTTGCTACATGTTTAAATGTTGGGGAACAACGTATATGTGAGGTGACGAGTACTTATGCGTTGTATTCGGGTTAAAGCATGCGGGCGGGGCTTGGTATCTTGCAATTATAGCTTCCTTTGTTCATGTTATCCATGTTTAGACTAGTATTGTTAAATTTATCATTCTTATCATGTTTATGGACCTTCTGGTGATAATTGAGTATTGATTCTGAAGTTGAGGTTGATATTGTGGAACCAAATGTTGAAGTAAGGCTTGAACTTGTTATTCTATCTCCCTATTGTTATTTGTTCATTGCATTATAGTAAGGGAGAGTGTTAATGCACGAAGGGTGATGTCGTGCCATATTGTGAGTGTTAATGCACGAAGGGTGATGCTGTGCCATATTGTGAGTGTTAATGCACGAAGGGTGAAGTCGTGCCACATTGTGAGTGTTAATGCACGAAGGGTGATACTATGCCATGTTATGAGAGTTAATGCACGAAGGGTGATGCCGTGCCGTTTCTATTGATTTGATGATGAGATTGAGAGCAAAAGCACAAAGGGTGATGCCGTGCATTTTTCCTTTACTTTGTTTATTGGTTCTTATTGATTCTTACTACATTGACTATTCAAGTTACCATTCTGATGCAGTTCTCTATCTCGTATTTCCCTCAGCATGTTTCCCCTCATAATAGTACATATTTAGCTGTTACAGTTATTTTCTTGTACATATACTGTTATTTGCACACGTTTATTTATGTGGGTGTCTATTCATAGCCTCACCACTACTTTGTCGAGGTTAGGCTTGACACTTACCAGTACATGTAGTCGATTGTACTGATACTGCACTCTGCACGTCTTGTGCAGATTTTGGTACCGGTCCTAGCTGATCGTGAGGCTCAGCAGCTTGGATTTGTTGTCAGGAGACCCAAGGTAGATCTGCTGGCATCTGCAGACCCTGGAGTCTCTTCCTAGTTTTATCATTACTGTTTCCTTACTCCAGAACAGTGTATTTTTCCTTTTAAGACTCTGTTTGTAGTAAATTCTAGTAGCTCGTGAGTTGTGACTCCAGATCCGGGTGGTAGTAACTAATGAAGTTTTTATATTATTCCACAATTGCTGTATTTCTTTTTAGCTTATTTGTTGTTATTTACTAAATTGAATAAGAATTGGCTTAATAACTCTCTAACGTCGGCTTGCTTAGCAAGTGGAATGTTAGGCACCATCACAGTCACGACAGTGGGAATTCGGGGTCGTGATAGTGGAGAGAGAGATGGGGTCGCGGATGAAGATGGCTGCGATCCACACTCCTGCAGTGATCTAGACCTCTGCTACGATCCGGCTGGCTGAAATCTAGATGGATACGATCCAGCTGGTGATGAAGCAAATGGAGTAGATGACGGGCGTCTCACCACATGGCCCTGTAACTGCTGACTCGATGGACTCATGTAACTATATGCAGGATGTGTGCCTGGAAGATTGTTGCCGGCCATCAACAACGGAGGGATGCAAGTATGGAGTGGAAGGAAGCGAGGGTATAGCACCATCATCATGATAAATAAGCCTTTTATCCTTCCTAGACCTACCTCGACCCCTACTGGTCATCTGCATAAATTAAATAAAATGTTAGAATTGAGAATATAAATCTATATAAGTTGAGAGCGCTTGAAAAAACTAACATGCTAGTCATCTTCAAAGTATCCTTCCTCGTCCGAAATTTCTTCCTCTTCACTTATTTAATTTTCATTAGGTGATTCTTCATCCTCATTTTATATGATTGTTATTTCCTCTATATCAACTTCTTCTAATATGCATTGAGGATGCTCCAAGTCATTTTCTAACACTTGAGATATCGTATTGGTAAGCAACATCTAGCAGATTCTCAACTTCCACCCTACCAACAGGCTTAGTTTTGATTACACCCAACCAATCAGCCTTATCCCTCCGCAATGGATATGGAGCATAATACACTTGCCTAACTTTTTCTGCAATTATAAAAGGATGATAGCGATCATACTCCCTCTTTTTATTAACCCCAATTATGTTGCACTGCGAGTGTGCATTTGTACCTTTTCTAGGTGTTGGGTCAAACCACTTGCATCGGAAAAGTATGATCTTCTTATTTGGCCAACCTGAATATGAAAATTCTAGAATCTCTTTGATCACACCATAATAATCATTTTTTCCATCCTGGTTGTCTTCACCATCTTTGACACACACATCACTGCTATTGTTTTTTTATACTTGAAGCATTCCTCGGTGTGAAATTTGTAACCATTCACACAATACTTAGACATAGTTGTAACCGTAGGTGCATGTCCCCAAGATATGTCTTTCAAAAATTGGTTAACACCATTGTTTGGATTATTGACCTACATGTAGTGTTAAATAAATTGCAAGTGGGCAAGCATTGTCACGACCCAAAATTCAACTAGTCGTGATGGCACCTAACCCCTAACCCGCTAGGTAAGCCAATTAACAATATCCAATTCCAATGAAATTAATAAAATAATTAAATAGAAGAGATTATCTGAATCCTATACATTCCCCAAGGACTTGTAATACAAATCATGAGCTTCTAAGAATAGAATTTACAAAGCTGGTATGAAATAAATATATCATCTGTTCGAAAAGTACATAAATAGAGTTTTATGAATCTAAGGCTACCACGAACAAGAGGCAGCTGCAACCGGAACGCAGGTACGTCTTCAACTCCAGCTCTCATCGAATACAACAACATCATCAGTCAACATCTGCACGCAAGGTGCAAAAGTATAGTATGAGTACAACCTACCCCATGTACTCAATAAGTAACAAACCTAACCTTACGTTGAAAGTAGTGACGAGTTGGAACAAGGTCGGGTCCAACACCAATAGCCAACAACAGTTCATAACAACATAAAGCAAGTAATAAAAGAAGTAATTCAGAGATGAAATGCTCAGCTTATTCATAGTTTCCCGAAAAATAGTTCTGCCTTTCAAGTATATCAGTGAAAACCCAAGTCGTTTACCGAAGTTGCCAAAAGTATAAGTAAGTTTGAAAACAGTAATTTTCCCAAAACTCCTCTCAACAAAAAATAAGACGTTTCATTTTCTTTCCTGATAGCCAATGTAAAATTCATCCCTATGGTCATATGCCAATATGCGTGAGCAGTCATGAATGACGTGATACTATACAGTATGAGGAAAATACATCTCTATGTATGTATATCATGTGTTCATGTCAATACAATGTATCTTAGAGATGAACTCATGTACTCAAACTCTCAGAGTACTCAATCTTCCTGGCTCACGCTTTCCACTCATCATGCTCAATTACTCAGTACTGTATATGGCCAATCCGGCCCAGGGAAGATCCATCACGGAATGTATACATCAACTAATCATCAGTCACTCAGTACTGAGTAGGGCCAATCCAGCCCGTGGGGAAGATATATCCCCTGGTATAAATGCTTCGGACAAGATCCGTGTCCAGGGAAGATCCATCCCTCAATATAAATGCTTCGGACAAGATCGATGTTCTCACGACCCGAAATTTCCCACTGATGGGACCGTGATGGCGCCTAACATTTCACTTGCTAGGAAAGCCAATCTTAGATAATCATTAAACCAATTCCTTATTCCCATTTAGTAATTAATAATAATTAACTAAGATGAAATATAATAAGTGCGGAATATCATAAAACTATATTAATTACTACAACCCGGATCTGGAGTCACAATTCACGAGCATTCTAGAATTTACTACAAGTAATATTCTGAAAGAAATACAACTGTCTGAATGAAAGAAACAGTAGAACAGAAAAGCTAGATGGGGACTTCAAGGTCTGTGTATGCCGACAGATCTACCTTGAGTCTCCAGACAGCAGACCAATAGCAAAATCTCGATCAACCCGAGCCGGTATCAAAATCTGCATAGAAAGTGCAGAGTGCAGTATCAGTACAACCGACCCATGTACTGGTAAGTATCGAGCCTAACCTCGACGAAGTAGTGACGAGGCTAAGGCAAGGCACTAACAAATCAACATGTACAATTTAACAGTGTATATACAAATAACATAAATGAAGAACTAAGCAGGAAATGTTGGGAGGGGAACATACTGAGGGGGATACAAGATAAAGAACTATAGCAGAATGATCACCGGAGCAGTCAATATACCATGAATCAACAGGAATAGGGAATACAATAAAGGAAAAATGAACGGCATCACCCTTCGTTCTTTTACTCTCAATCTCACCATAACAATAATAGAAACGACACGGCATCACCCTTCGTGCATTAACTCTCATATCATGGCACAACATCACCCTTTGTGCTTTTACACTCACATTATGGCACGACATCATCCTTCGTGCATTAACACTCACAATATGGCACGACTTCACCCTTCGTGCATTAACACTCTCCCTTACCATAATGCAATGCATAAATAACAACAGGGAGATAGAAAAACAAGTACAAACCTTACTTCAACATTTGGTTCCACAATATAAATCTAAACTTTTAAATGAATACTCGATTACCAACAGAAAATTCGTAACCATGATAATGACGATCAATTTAACAACACTAGTATAAACATGTAACAATTAGGCATATGAAAGAGACAATATAAGAAAATGGAAGAAACATGGAATATAGGTAAATTGGCAGCGCATAAGTACTCGTCACCTCACATATATACCGCTCACATGAATTTCACTTAGCAAATAATCTAAGGTTCCCAATTCCCTCAAATCAGGGTTAGACACAACACTTACCTCGCTCTGAAGGCCACTTAATTCTCAATCACAGCTTTTCCTTCGGAATTTACCTCCAAACCACTCGTATCTATTCAAAAATGACTTAATAATATCAAATATTTCTAAAGAAATCAATTATATTGCATAAATTAAATTTTCCAAATTTTCCTCCAAAAGGTCGAAATATCGACCTCGGGCCCGCTTGGCCTAAACCCGAGGTTCAGACCAAAATCCATTTACCCATTCACCCCCGAGCCCGAATATGTAATTAGTTTTTGAATCCGACCTCAAATTGAGGTCTAAATTCCCACATTTTCCAAATCTCTAGCTTTCTACCCTAACCCCTAATTCTACCATGAAAACTCTAGATTTTAGGTTGATAATTCAAGAAATGTAATGGGTAGTTAAAAGAAAATGGTTTAGAATCACTTATCAACACTTTGGGGGAAGAAAATGACTTTTGCAAATCGCCTCTACCCATTTGGTTCTTGAAAAATGTTGAAGAAATGGCTTAAACTCGTGTTTGATTCTGTTTTATGCATTGGGCGACAGTGTGCATCGCGTTCGCGAGGCCACTGTCACATTCGCGAAGGGTACTGGGTGCTAAGTCTTCACGTTCGCGAGACCCTGCTCGCGTTTGTGATGGTTACTCCCCCCTGGCCTTCTCGTTCACGAGACATTGCTCGCGTTCGCAATGAAGGAACAACCAACCCTCCTCCAGGTCCCCAAGTGCTTCGCGCTCGTGATGAGCTGGTCGCATTCGCAAAGGGTAAATCCACCATCACTTCGAGTTCGCGACCAGGCCTTCGCGTTCGCGAAGAAGAAGTCTCATCCTCCCTAGTTTACTCTTTAGAAGGATATGCCAGACACCAGAATCTGCAGAAAACCAGATTTTTCCAAAGTCCAAAACATCCCGTGGCCTATCCGAAACTCACCCGAGCCCTCGGGGCTCCAAACCAAATATGCACACAAATCTAGAAACATCCTACGGACCTGTTCGCCTGATTAAATCGCCAAAATAACACTTAGAACTCCGAATTTAGCACCAAATCAAATGAAATTCTCAAGAACACTTTACAATTCCTATCTTCTCAACTCGACGTCCGAATCATGTCAAATCAACTCCGCTTCTCACCAAATTTCACAGATAAGTCTTAAATATCATAATGAACCTGTATCGGGCTCCGGAACTAAAATACGGACCCAGTACTAACAATGCCAAACATCAATCAATTCTTAAAAACAAATAATTTTCAGACTTTTAATTTTCATCAAAAATTCATAACTCAAGCTAGGGACTTCCTAATTCGATTCTGGGCATACGCCCAGGTTGCACAATTCGATACGGACCCACCAAGACCATTAAAATATTGATCCAGACCCGTTTACCAAAAATATTGACCCAAGTCAAATAAAATTAACTTTTTAAGGCATAAATTCTTGTTTTCATCAATTTTCAACATAAAAATTTTCCGGAAACATGCCCGGACTGCGCTCGTAAATCGAGGAGGGTAAAAATAAGATTTATAAGGCTTAAGAGCGTAGATTCGAGTTCTAAAATGTAAGATGACCTTTTGGGACATCACATTCTCCACCTCTAAAACAACCGTTCGTCCTCGAACGGACATAGAAAAGTACATGGGTTGGTGAAAAGGTGAGGATATCTATACCGCATATCGGACTCGGACTCCTAAGGAGCTGCCTCAATAGGCTGACCTCTCCACTGCACTTGAACTGAAGGGTAACTCTTTGATCTCAACTGCCGAACTTGCCGGGCTAAAATAGCCACTGGCTCCTCCTCGTAAATCAAATCCTTGTCCAACTGGACAGAGCTGAAATCTAGCATATGGGACGGATTGCCGTGATACTTTCGAAGCATGGACACATGGAATTCGGATGAACAGCTACTAAACTAGGTGGAAACGCAAGCCTGTAAGCCACATCTCCCACTCGCTCTGAATCTCAAAAGGTCTGATATACCTAGGGCTCAACTTGCCCTTCTTTCCGAACCTCATTACACCCTTCATGGGTGATATCCGAAGTAACACTCTCTCTCCGACCATGAATGCAACATCACGAACCCTATGATCGGCATAACTCTTCTACCTGGACTGAGCTGTGCGAGGTCAATCCTTAATAATCTTGACCTTATCCAAGGCATCCTGTACTAAGTTTGTGCCCAACAACCGAACCTCTCCCGGCTCAAACCACCCAACTGGCGACCGGCACCGCCCACCATATAATGCCTCATAGGGAGCCATCTGAATGCTCGACTGGTAGCTGTTGTTGTAGGCGAACTCTACAAGGGGCAAGATCCCCCACGATCCTCCGAAGTCTATAACACATGCGTGAAGCATATCCTCCAAGATCTCCATAGTGCGCTCGGACTGCCCGTCCATCTGAGGATGGAATGTTGTGTGCAACTCAACCCGCGTACCCAACTCACGCTGTACTGCCCTCCATAAGTCTGAGGTGAACTGTGTACCTCGGTCGGATATAATAGACACGGGTACATCGTGAAGACGGACGATCTCCCGGGTGTAAATCTCTGCCAACCGCTCCGAGGAATAGGTAACTGCCACAAGAATGAAATGCGCTGACTTAGTCAGTTTGTCCACAATGACCCAAACTGCATCGAACTTCCTTTGAGTCTGAGGGAGTCCAACAACAAAATCCATAGTGATACGCTCCCACTTCGACTCAGGAATCTCTAACCTCTGAAGTAAACCACCAGGTCTCTGATGCTCACACTTTACCTGCTGGCAATTTAGGCACCGAGCTACATAGGCAACTATGTCTTTCTTCATTCGCCTCCACCAATAATGCTGCCTTAAGTCCTGATATATCTTGGCGGCGCTAGGATGAATAGAATATCGGGAACTGTGGGACTCCTCAAGAATCAACTCACGAAGTCCATCCACATTAGGCACACAAATACGACCCTACATCCTCAAAACTCTGTCATCTCCAACAGTAACCTGCTTGGCACCACCATGCCGCACTGTGTTTCTAAGGATAAGTAAATGAGGATCGTCATCCTGTCAATCTCTGATGTGCTCAAACAAAGAAGACCGAGCAACTGTACACGCTAGAACACGATTGGGCTCAGAAACATCTAACCTTGCAAACTGGTTGGCCAGGGCCTAAACATCCAATGCTAGCGGTCTCTCACTAACTGGAATATAAGCAAGGCTGCCCATACTGGCTGACTTTCTACTCAAGGCATCGGCCACCACATTGGCCTTCCCGGGATGAAAGAATATGGTGATATCATAGTCTTTCAATAGCTCCAACTACCTCCTCTGTCTCAAATTGAGTTTCTTCTGCTTGAACAAATACTGCAAGCTCCGATGATCAGTGAATACCTTACATGGCATGCCGTAAAGATAGTGCCTCCAAATCTTCAGCGCGTGAACAATGGCTGCCAGCTCTAGATCATGAACAGGGTAATTCTTCTCGTGAACCTTCAGCTGCCGCAAAGCATATGCAATAAACTTGCTACCCTACATCAATACCGTACCCAGACCAATACGAGATGCATCACAATATACTGTATAAGATCTTGAACCTGTGGGTAACACCAATACCGGTGCCGTAGTCAAAGCTATCTTAAGCTTCTGAAAGCTCGCTTCACACTCCTATGACCACCTGAACGGGGCACCCTTCTGGGTTAATCTGGACAGCGGGGTTGCTATGGATGAAAACCCCTCCACAAATCGACGGTAATAGTCCGCCAAACCCAGGAAACTACGGATCTCTATAGCTGATGTGGGTCTAGGCCAGTTTTGAACTACCCCAATCTTCTTAGGATCCACCTGAATACCCTCTGCTGATACAACGTGACCCAAGAAAGCAACTGAACTCAACCAAAACTCGCATTTTGAGAACTTAGCATATAACT
>AWOL01S0061222.1:0-13830 GCA_000715115.1 Nicotiana otophora
TGCACATCGGCCCAAGTTACAGTTAGATATTCTACTAGATTTTGCTTCAACTGCTGCGAAGCCAATGAACCTCGAGTATTGAGTCCATAGGTGAAGGCCTGAACGACCCAATCGTCTGCCACATGTGGCAGGTCCATCCGTTCCATTTGAAATCTTGACACGAACTCTCTGAACATCTCGTTATCTCTCTACTTTACCTTGAAAAGGTCCGACATTCTGCTCTCGACCTCGATTGCTCCGGATGCGCTTTTACAAAAGCATCTGCAAGTATAGCAAACGAGTCAACAAAATTAGGGGGCAAGTTGTGATACCATATCATAACTCCTTTTGACAAGGTTTCCACGAACGTTTTCAGCAGGACAGATTCGATCTCATCATCTTCCAAGTCGTTCCCCTTGTTGGAGCACGTGTACGAGGTCACATGTTCATTTGGACCAGTTGTTCCGTTGTACTTAGGAATTTCAAGCATGCGGAACTTGTTCAGGATCGGCTTCGGAGTTGCGCTCGGAGGAAATGGTTTTTGAATAAACTTTTTGGAGTCTAGGACTTTCAATATCGGTGGTGCTCAGGGGATTCGATCGCCCCTGGAGTTGTAGGTTTTCACTTTCTTGTCGTTGGCTTAGATTTTTTTTTCTCCTGTTTCTACCTGTTTTGTTAATTCCTCGAGCATCTTTATTATCTCAGGGTTGATCCCGGGTTCAGCTTCATTTGGCCTATCTGTGGTTGGTTCATTTATGCGAGAGTTTTTCCGGGACGGTTCGGGCTCAGTGCGTGGCTTTAGTTCTGCAATTGGGCTATCACTGCCTGCTGAGCCTCCAGCATTTCGAAAATCACCCGTAAATTGATTCCATCCTCTTCAACGTCACGAGTATTTTGGGCTACCGATCGGACTTCCCCGCGGATGCTGTTCTCGGGATTGGTAGGCAAATTCGTGTTAATGGCCACATGTGAGTTGGCGTCGATCGGGTTCGCGATCGGAATTGGATCGGCATAGGGTACCTCATTACTGGGCACCATGTTGTTGTTCTCTCCATTATGGCCAGACTCAGCATGTGTGTTTAGAAGGGCAGATTGGGAGTTCGACATTTTAAACTTAAACCTGAAATCAAAGACACTTCAAAGAACAAGTGTGAAATAGGGTGTGTTGTGAAAATTTGTATCAAATTGCCACTATTATCCTGATCCCCACGGTTAGCGCCAAACTGTTTACCCTCAAAATCGGATAACAATTAAATTTATAAGTGATTTTAAGGATATACGGATTAATTTGATACAAAACGATAAATTGAGTTAAAATGGACTAAGATACAGTAAATTCAAACCACGCGAGGATGATTCCGCCTCAGTGAAGTATTCACCCTCGATCCAGGCTCATAGTGGACAACTTTGACGAACGAGAGAAAAAGCTTACAATAACACTGAAAATAGTAGTATATTACTTTTGAATGTGTGTTACAATGTCCCTCATGAAATATCATACTCTCCTTTATACAGTAGAGAAATCATACTCTAAGTACAACTCTATAAAAGGTAAAAACATCTTTTGTTTAACTGATTACCGGTTCTTCATCGATATGTGCCGAGATCCACGACGTGATATTTGGTTGGACGCGGATATTACGATCTTCTGTTGGTCATGTTGGATTACCCAAAGTCTTCCATGATTTGGATCGATCTTGACTCATGACCCCGATATTTCCGAGGACAGACAATGTGCCCCGAATTTTGACTTCATGAAACCTTTACTTCGATCCCGATCCTTCGCAATCATCTTTGAGTCTGTTCTACCCTGATGGAGGCCGGAGTATATCGTGAGCTCGATCTTTACTCGTATACAAAAATATTTTTCTTTTTTCTAATAATAAAACACCAAATAATGAATTTTTTTCATGAAAAACTTTCTTGAAAAAATGACATGACCTCCTAACGTCCAAATAATCTTGTTAAAACAATGTTATAAAAGATAATACGTTGCATCTATTCAGGCTACCTTGTTAATTTGTAGGACAGTTGATAGAAAAGAACAAACAAGACATATCACGTGAATTGCACGAATGGATCTGCAAAAAGCCAGGCCGACCATGTCGACTTTCCTTATCATGCAACCCTAGCTATGTTTAATTACTACTAGTACTTTTTATAGAAAAAGAAAAAAATATAAAATAAAGAAATCATTTACTCTGTTAGGTCTGGTAATTTCTCTGCGTCTAGAAAGGTCTACAGCCATTGGAACCAGAGGCGGCGGACATAGAGTGGTGGTATCGGGTCATCTGAATCCAGCACTTCCAACGTATCACATAAATTTTTGTATAAAAATTTATTAATATTACAAAAATTGATAAATATAAACTCATAATTTTAAATGTACAATAAATTTAATATTAAAAATATTAAAAATTAAAAAAGAAAAAAATACAAAATAAAAAAATCATTACCCTGTTAGGTGCTGGTAATTTTTCTGCGTCTGGAAAGGTCTAAAGTTATTGGAACCAGAGGCGGACTTAGAGTGGTGATATCGGGTCATCTGAATCCAGTATTTCCAACGCAGCGTATAAATTTTTATATAAAAATTTATTAACGTTACAAAAATTGATAGATATAAACTCATAATTTTAAATGTACAATAAATTTAATATTAAGAACACCAAAAATTAAAAAAAAATACAAAATAAAGAAATCATTACCCTGTTAGGTGCTGGTAATTTCTCTGCGTCTAGAAAGGTCTAAAGTTATTGGAACCAGAGGCGGACTTAGAGCGGTGATATTGGACTGTCGGGCTCATTTTATGTATAAAAATTGATAGTTATAAATTCATAATTTTAAATGTACAATAAGTTTAATGCCAAGAACATTAAAAATTAATGACATTAAAGCTTAAATTTTGATCGGAACATCCTAGGACGAGGTGCCCATGCAATGGAAAACAATTGATTTCCAGAAACATCTGTCCATATTGCTTTTAATCTGAACAAACATCATGGTGGGGGGAAGAAAACAAGAAAACACTATTATACTTAAATGATTTAACGACAAGTCATAATGCATGGGGGTAACATGGATGGGTCCGAAATCTTTCAAAAAGATATGTACTCCTCTTTTTTACACTTACTTGATCATTTTCATGTATAAGCTGGATCAATCAAGAATTTATATGAGAAAGTTCCAAGTGATATTTTACTCGGTGGCGAAATCAGAATTTATTTTACGAAAAAAATTTACAATATATAAATAAAGAAACCAAAAAAAATTCAACGTATAATAGCTCTGTCGATGATTGGACTAGTAGTTTGATAGCTTTCGACGTGTCACATCAGCAGAGGCAGATCATAAAATAATAAATGCAAAATATTATTCTACAACTACTATTTAAAAAATAAAAACAAGAAAAAAAAGTTATCGAACCAAAAATCTATCGAAAATAACTTTTTTATTTTACGTAACATAGAGGTAAGATCTGTGAGTATCATATATTTTCTTAACCCTAACTGTGAGATCATGTTGGATATGTTGTTGATGTAGTTGTCGTCAAAAGCAAAATCACCATACATATATTAATACTAGTGAGGGTGTGCCCGGGCGGAACTCGGGCCCAATTGCCTTAACAAAGATTCTAAAATTTCCTTTTTTCTTCTAAAGTTGTTTGGAATAATTTATTTTAAAAAAAGTTGATTGGAGTAGTTGAAGATTAAAGCATCTATAAAAGATCAAAGTGAATAGTGGGATAGTTGATCAAAGATAATCAAAGCACTTGGTTATTTAGAGCTTTTGACTTTTATAATCCGAATACAATTATTTGCCTGATCAAAATAGATACTCTCTTTATCTTTTTTACAAAATAAAAAAAATTATTATATTTTGCAATAATTCTCTTAAAGTCAAATTGAGTTATAACATATTAGTGCTTAATATAACCTAGTTTTGTTAGAACTAATTTAAACTTTGATTAACCCATTTTTTGTAAATATAGAGTATAATATTTCAGTATCAAGAAAAATAAAAAGATTTTAAGTTGTGATACTTCTAATATCAAATTCCTTATTTAATAGTACCTTACTGAAGAAACTTAAATCATCCTCATAAAATTGTGATAAAAAATATCATAGATGGTGATAATTGAAAAAAATGATTAATTATTACTCCAACTTAACAAAAATAAAATTACACTAAGAAAACTAAAACAAAAGTCCATTAAGAAAATTACTCTATTATCTAACATTAATGTTTGCAAACGTAATCCTAAAATGAACATACTGAAAAGTATTGTAAAATTATTTTCTCTTAAAATTTCCTTTTCCTTTCAAACGAATTCCTTATTTCTTATTTATTTGAAATTGTTTTTACAAAGTTCTTTATTATACCTTCGTGTTGTTGAATGCATATTTAATCTAACACAAAGACATCTTATTAAAGCAACATCACAAATATGTGTTTCAAAATAGAAGTTGGTCAATTCAAGAATTTAGAAAACATTTTCTTTTGTAAATGGAAAATGATCTTTCTTTCTTCAGGTTAAACAATTTTTTTTGGTCAACTCAAGAATTTAGAAAACATTTTCTTTTGTAAATGGAAAATGATCTTTCTTTCTTCAGGTTAAACAATTTTTTTTGGTCAACTCAAGAATTTAGAAAACATTTTCTTTTGTAAATGGAAAATGATCTTTCTTTCTTCAGGTTAAACAATTTTTTTTGGTCAACTCAAGAATTTAGAAAACATTTTCTTTTGTAAATGGAAAATGATCTTTCTTTCTTCAGGTTAAACAATTTTTTAAAAAACAATCTCAATTTTTATAGAATACAATCCAACTCTGGTTCTATGCGTTTGGCACCTTCAACTATCATCATGTGAAATTTTTTATGTACTTTATAGTCAATTAATTCTTTATCATTTGAAATCTAACTTAAATCAATTTGATTAAACTTTTATTTTTCGTGAACATTAAGAAGATGCTTCTTAACTCGTCACATTGTATTTTGAAAGAGTTGTCTATTCAAGTAGAGCTTAAAATAATTTTTTATTATTTTTTGCACGAAGACCTAATTTCTTAAAATTTATCTAACATCAACTTAACAACAACATACCCAGTATAGTTCCACAAATATTATTCGAGTTCTCTTCAAATAATTGTTTTTATTATTTCAAATCAAGTCGCCTAAATAATATTCTCATTAATTGATCTTTCTCTTATCTCCGTAAATATTTTTAGACTAATGAAAGATTGCAACAATATACTCTAAGCTTGAGATGGTTATCATAAATTAAACTTGTATATCTTGATAATATTCTACTCTCTTGTTTTAACTATTTTATTCTATTTATAATTGATAATCTAAAATAAGCTTTCATTTTTTTCATGTCATTTTGTGGCTTACTATTACCGTTAAATCTATGCTGCAGTACTCCTTTAGTAGGATTACAAATATTATAGTTATGATTATCACAAACTCATAAGTCTTAATTATATTCTACTCTCTTTTTTAAAACTATTTTGTTCTATTCATAATTGATAATTCAAAAGATAAGCTTCCAATTTTTTTATATCATTTTATGTCTTACTATTTTAGTGTCAAATCATTGTTGCGGTGATCCTTTAGTAGGTTTACATATAATATACAAATCGGAAAAGGTTCAAAATTGCCCGAATTATGAGAAATGAAACAATTTTAACCTTCGTTAATAGTTGGGGTCAGATATATCCTATCGTTACCAAATGGGCTCAAATATATCCTTATTGACTAACGGTCAACTATTAGGAAAATAATTAATCTTTCGTCGAATCAGTATTTGCCACATGTCCAAGCTTAAAATTAAACCAACCCCAAATATTATAAATCTTCTATTTTCCTCCTCATCTTCTCACACCACCACTTCTCNCAATTCAAGAATTTAGAAAACATTTTCTTTTGTAAATGGAAAATGATCTTTCTTTCTTCAGGTTAAACAATTTTTTTTGGTCAACTCAAGAATTTAGAAAACATTTTCTTTTGTAAATGGAAAATGATCTTTCTTTCTTCAGGTTAAACAATTTTTTAAAAAACAATCTCAATTTTTATAGAATACAATCCAACTCTGGTTCTATGCGTTTGGCACCTTCAACTATCATCATGTGAAATTTTTTATGTACTTTATAGTCAATTAATTCTTTATCATTTGAAATCTAACTTAAATCAATTTGATTAAACTTTTATTTTTCGTGAACATTAAGAAGATGCTTCTTAACTCGTCACATTGTATTTTGAAAGAGTTGTCTATTCAAGTAGAGCTTAAAATAATTTTTTATTATTTTTTGCACGAAGACCTAATTTCTTAAAATTTATCTAACATCAACTTAACAACAACATACCCAGTATAGTTCCACAAATATTATTCGAGTTCTCTTCAAATAATTGTTTTTATTATTTCAAATCAAGTCGCCTAAATAATATTCTCATTAATTGATCTTTCTCTTATCTCCGTAAATATTTTTAGACTAATGAAAGATTGCAACAATATACTCTAAGCTTGAGATGGTTATCATAAATTAAACTTGTATATCTTGATAATATTCTACTCTCTTGTTTTAACTATTTTATTCTATTTATAATTGATAATCTAAAATAAGCTTTCATTTTTTTCATGTCATTTTGTGGCTTACTATTACCGTTAAATCTATGCTGCAGTACTCCTTTAGTAGGATTACAAATATTATAGTTATGATTATCACAAACTCATAAGTCTTAATTATATTCTACTCTCTTTTTTAAAACTATTTTGTTCTATTCATAATTGATAATTCAAAAGATAAGCTTCCAATTTTTTTATATCATTTTATGTCTTACTATTTTAGTGTCAAATCATTGTTGCGGTGATCCTTTAGTAGGTTTACATATAATATACAAATCGGAAAAGGTTCAAAATTGCCCGAATTATGAGAAATGAAACAATTTTAACCTTCGTTAATAGTTGGGGTCAGATATATCCTATCGTTACCAAATGGGCTCAAATATATCCTTATTGACTAACGGTCAACTATTAAGAAAATAATTAATCTTTTGTCGAATCAGTATTTGCCACATGTCCAAGCTTAAAATTAAACCAACCCCAAATATTATAAATCCTCTATTTTCCTCCTCATCTTCTCACACCACCACTCCTCTGCCAGTAACCATCGCCGGAAATTTCCCCGGTGACTTCCCCATCTTTATCCTTTCCCTCCTAAACCCACAATTAAACTTTCATTAAAAATCAATAAACAAATAATGAGGTTTAAAGATCATGAAATTCACGTGAACGTGAAGTTGCAGATTCAAGAAAGAAAAGAATTCCATATTACAAGATGCAACATATGTGAGATAGGAGATGGATATGATTATTCGAGTGACTACTAAGATAAAAGGATCTAAGTATATTTCTTCAGATATTTCAATAAAGATTTATTTGATATGTAATTTATGTGGGAAACTTGTGATAATGGAGAAAGCTTTAACCGTGGGGAAAACTAACACTGCCAGAAGCAGCATAAGAAAACCAATTGGCGTCTTGGATAGATATAAAATTCATTAGCTTTCCTTGTCTGCAAGGATTCATCAGTTTTGTTCCAAAAATCACATTACTTTTCCAACAAAGAACTGATGATTTACATATCCACTATAAATAGAAAATATTGTATAAGAATTAGGGAAAATTATGAGCTAGTTCGGTAAAATAACCAATTGAGCTATAGATTATAGTTCAAATTTCTAATACGAGTTCGAAATTACCGGCGAAATTTTCAACCATGGCTGCTGGTAGAGAGGAGTCATGGTGTGAGAAGATGAGGAGGAAGAGAAAGAATTTTTAATGTTTGGGATTGGTTTAATTTTAAGCTTGAACATGTGCCCAATACTAATTCGATAAAAGATTAATTACTTTTTTAATAGTTGACTGTTAGTCAATAAGAATATATTTGAGCTCATTTGGTAACTGTAAGGGTATATGTGACCCTAACTATTAATGGAGAATAAAATTACTCCATTTCTCATAGTTCAGGAGCAATTTTAGACCTTTTCCGTATACTAATTATGAATGGACTTATTTCAGCATATTCTTTAATAAAATCAAATTTTGACTGTTGGAAAAATAAATGAAGTTTGACAAAGAAGTTGAAATATTTTATATTCATTAAGAGAAAGATGTAATAACACTGTTAATTAGATCTATAAATGAAAAACTATTAATATAAAAGCCAAATAATTCAAAGAAAGAGTTCTGCCGGAAATGGGACAAATTTAAGTGGGGCCATTCGCCATATAATCAGGGCTCATAAATTATGATAGCCTCAAAGGAGCTGTAGATGAGCCCACGTTTACACCACATCGGCTGACATGTATTTAGAAAGATTAAGTGGAGCCCACACATTTCAAAAAGATTCGTTTCTCATGGCTCTTTTTTTTTGCCATCTAAGAGTCCTCAAATATTGACATATTTACGGAAGAGTATTAACATAAATAAAGGAATAAATTGAAATATTTGAGTTTATTGTCATTTAACATTGACCAGAAGCTCCTCAATTGTAGTCGTGGTAAAAATGCGCTGCAATGAACGAAAAGACAGTAATAACCCTGTAAAAGCAGGCAAGCATATTCACATGAAAGCATATTTTACGAAAATAAACAGAAATACCATGGTCTTTTGGTCAATTCACATTGAACGGAAGCTCCTCCACATTGTCGCTTATTAATAGTGGTAAAGTAATATGTTCTTTCTAAACAATTGCCTAATTATGTATCTTTCCAATTAGAGGATATAACTTGTCCTTCATTGGCTATGTAAGCATTCATATTATCATATATATCATAACTAGTGAAGGTTGGGCCGTGCTGAGCATGGGTCCAATAACTGTATTATATGATGAGAGATTTTCTTTTGCAGTGTCTTTTTGTCTACTTGTTTATATGTTTTGTCAAATTTAAAGGTCATTAATAAATTTTGTATTTTAATTTATGTTCGCAAAATATTAATATATGTAAGTAGTTACATGACATATGATTTTTTCTTCACTTGTTTTTATGTTATATATGCAAGGTGGGTTGCTCTGATGGTAAGCATCCTCCACTTCCAACCAAGAGGTTGTGAGTTCGAGTCACCCCAAGAGCAAGGTGGGGAGTTCTTGGAGGGAAGGATGCCGAGGGTCATTTGGAAACAGCCTCTCTACCCCAGGGTAGGGGTAAGGTCTGCGTACACACTACCTTCCCCAGACCCCACTAGTGGGATTATACTGGGTTGTTGTTGTTGTTGTTGTTGTTGTATTTTGTACGTTCAAATGTCTCTATAAGAACATCGTTTGTTCCGATCTATTTTTGCCTTCTTAAATCGATTGACTATTATACACCTATAAAAATATTTAATATTTAAATCTTATTTGACTATAGACAAAAATTATCCAAAATATTAAACTTTCCCTCTTTTTACGTTTGGAAAATTGGCCGAATACAAAACATCACCAATTTCAACTTTTAATTTCTCATATTTCAAGTTCACACGAATTTTTGATGATTTAATTTCCTCGTTTGGACTTACAAATTTAATTAATATTATGTCTTTAAAATCACTCACTATTTGGATGAATCACATAAAGCACATGAATCTTATTGAAATAAAAGATATATTACTCATAGCTTTTTTTATAAAGTTTCTATAACTTTAAATATTATTTTCAAACTATGTGCCTGATTTCAACTACAACCACCTGAAATGTTGTTATCTCCACTTGAAAAAACAAAGTGTTTCAAAATTCATAATGTTTAAATTGAATAATATATTATGTATACACATTTTGTAATTTCACAATATTTCAAATAATTAGTAAAGGTAGAATAATTTTATTATCTAACTAAAATTTGAAAACTAACTTAGAAAATAATTTATCAACGTAGAATTTTTTTATTAATTTTTTTAGCAAAATACCCAACTAATATATATTAAAACAAAATTAATAGAGAACACGGGGCACATTTGAATTTTCAATTCAATTAGTTTAAAAGCGTCTGCTATATTATAATTGATCATTCTTGATTCCTTTCATACCTTATGATAGCTATTTTATAAGTTTGTAATTTAGGATTTTACCTTAATTCATTAATATAAAATCTTTTTCTGTTTTTATGTTATTTATTTATTCTACTATTTTAATCATATTTTTGAATGAATATAAGGTTTATTTTATCGAATAAGACACATTACTCAACTTGATTATGACTTATAGAGCCCGTTTGGATTGGCTTAAAAAGAGTGACTTTTAAGTGTTGGAACTTGTTTTATAAATAAGCAGTTACCTGTTTGGATAAAAGTGTTGAAACTTAAAAAAAGTTGTTGAAGTGGTTAGTAAACAAGTGCGTAAGCACTTTTTTCTATTAAAAAGATAAAAATATCCTTAAAGTTGTTAACATTATAAAGGAGTTGATTACTACAACATATTAAATTATGAATTAATGCAAATAAAAAATAATTTATATTTTAATTTAATTGATTACTTTAGATAATTTTTATAAATATAATTCTTAAATGCTCAAAATATTAATCGTACAGAATCTAGAAGGTTCTTCGATTCTGTGTGAAATGTCTCGTACGCTTGTCAAGGATCTTCGTGCTCGAAGAGTGTTTTCTTCACCTTCAGTTGTTTTGGAAAATGAGGATGATTTGAACAAAAGCGAAACGTCGTTATTCGAGGTGAAAAATGAGAAAAATAAGATGGTAAAATTGGAACTGAGAGTAATGGAAATCTGAATGAAGGTGTTCAGAAAAGTAATTCAGTAAGATATTTGATTCATGCTAGCGTAATGGATATTAATTTTAGTAAAAAATTTATCTTATATGTCTGAGAGTAATTTTAGTATAATGAAAACTTATAATGGACAAGAGAGTAATTTTATTGGTCAAACTAAAATGGCTTTTAAGTCAAAATCAGAAATGTTGGGGTCAGCCAATTTGTTGTTTTTGACTTTTTTAAAGCACATTTTAACTTTTTTTTAAGCAACTTTTTTTTTGCCAAACAGTTCATAAAATAAAAAGGTGTTTAAAAGCTAGTTTTGACCAGCTTTTACCCATCCAAACACCCCATAGTAGTTCATAACCTTTTGCAGGGATTGAAGTTAAGCTGCATAAGGTTATTCGAAAAGAAGCCACTAACTTTCTGAACACTAATTATTTGCAACGCTACATGTCTTAATCTTTTTCAACTAAAAATTTCAAGTGTAATATTTTTTTATAACCGATACTAAAAAATCTTTAATAATCTTAAGAGCTTTCATTCAAAGATGTAAAAAAATAAATTAAAATAGAGATAAACTGATTTAAACATATAAATTAGCTAACTAAGGGAGCATATGATTTGGAAATGAAAATGTAATGTTACTGCCGCTGGGATCTCCTTGTTTTCTCTTAATCTAATTATTATTATATTTCTTTAGTATTGGAATATTGAAAATTTCCTTTTTTATTTCTCTATATTCAAAGCTTTTAGTATTTTTTATGAGCTCTGCTCATGTATTTGTTACTATACCTATTATATATATATATATATATATATTTGAATACATAGCTATTACTTAATTATAATTTTTGAAGCTAAATTAAATTAGTTCAACTCAATATTTTAAAATTAAATTTTAGATATTCAATAATTATACGAAAAGTACTATAAGTTATAATTTTTCTCATGTCAATATGATTAAATTATTTTTTTTATAATGTCGGTCAAATTTCATAATTTGATTCTCGATAACCGAAATGTATCATTTAAATTGAAATTGAAAAAGTAATATAGTATATTTTATTTATTAAATAATTTAAGCATGACCAATAGAATTAATATAATGTAATCATCTATATCGAGGAATTAATTATTCTATTCAAAAGGCCCGTAATTATAAAATAAGGAGCATACTGGGTATGAACTTCAAATACAGAAGCAGGACCCAAATATATAGTACTCCATATGAAAGGGTGCAATTGCCTTGACAAATATGTATGGCACAAATGAGATATGATTTGAGTGGGGCCGGGAAATGGTGTCCACGTGAGAGTATAATATAATGTTAAGACAACAGATATTGCATTGAAACATGTGTAGCGATGGATGGTGACACAAGCAAAGTATTATTTAGTCAAGACACTTAAAAATATCGTCAAAGGGCCAATATACCGTCTATTTTCGAAAATAATCTAAAAATACCCCTTGTTATACTATTAGATTATCTATACTCATCCTGTCATATTTTGAAACAAATATACCCTTATTTTGAATAGAGTGCCACGTGGCACCACCAGATGAAAATGATCAATTTCTTTTTTTTTTACCCGATCCGTTTTAAAAAATCCACCGCCCGACCCATTTTAAAATTCAGTTTTTTCAATTTTTTCAAAGCATATATTTTTTAAAAACTAAATTTTTTTTGTAAAACTGGAAAAAAGCAAAATATATATTTTAAAGTTTTTTTAGTTTTTTTAAAGTATATTTTTTGTAAAAACTGAAAAAAAAAATAACTTTTTGTAAAAAATAAAACAAAACTCTCCTAAAGCAGTGCACTACATATACATTAGTTTAAAAAAAAAATATTTTGCAAAATCTTTTTTTTTCTTCAGTTTTTACAAAAAAATATACTTTAAAAAACTGAAAAAACTGAAAAATATATATTTTGCAAATTTCTTTTTTTTTTCTTTCGTTTTTTACAAAATATATATTTTTCAATTTTTTTTCAGTTTTTATAAAAAATATTTTTTTTTCAGTTTTTACAAAAAATATTTTTTTTTCAGTTTTTACAAAAAATATTTTTTTTTCAGTTTTTACAAAAACAATACTTTAAAAAAAGTGAAAAAACTTAAAAATATATATTTTGCAAATTCCTTTTTTCCAGTTTTTACAAAATATATGCTTTAAAAAAACTGAAAAAATTGAATTTTAAAACGGATCGGGTGATGTGTTTTTTAAAACGGATCGGGTAAACAAAAGGGTCATTTTCATCTGGTGCTGCGAGGTGACACTCCATCCAAAATAAGGGTATATTTGTTCCAAAGTATGATGGGAGGGGTATAGATTACCCAATAGTATAACGCGAGGTATTCTTAGATCATTTTCGAAAGTGCAAGGGTATATTTGGCCCTTTGCAGTAAACATATATACAGTAAGTCACTAACTATAGTAGGATTCCTTTTTGACCAATTATACTACTCCATTTAAACGAAATGACCAAATTATCCTTGATATCCCAAGCAGACATGTTGACCTGCTGCCTGCTTATTCCCTCTTCTCTATAGTAGTAATATTGTTGGATTGACTTCTCAAATCATTTCAAACTTTTAAAATTTAGTTATTTCTTCACCTAATTCACTTTGCATAGAAGTGGAAACCTTTGTGATGAGTTGTGTATACGGTCAAAACCGAGTTTGTCCTTCGTATGAATAATCGAGATTGGAACATGATAAGACCAAGGTTTAACTTCGTGTAAAATCAAGCCATGATGCGAAGTTAAGTTGCCGAGCTCGAGACCCAGGGACCGATCAAGACGGAGACCGGTCAAGATCAAGATCGGCTAAGATCAAGGTCGAGAAAAATAGAGACCGGTCAAGATCGAAGTCGGTCAAGATCGAGATCGGACTAAGTAGAGACCGATCGAGGCCTAAATCGGCCCCGATCGAGGAAGCTTATCGAGCCAAAAAATAGGAAACCGGAATATCCGCAATTGGACGAGAATCTTGGCGGATATCCCGGCGCATATTAAGGATGTGCCAATTAATTAATCTATCATGAGATTTCTTATTGTATTTAAAAAGTGTATTCAGAATAGGACTTCCCTACTATATAAAGAGGGGTATGAT